>KV722427.1:0-109283 GCA_001687445.1 Obba rivulosa | reverse complement strand
GTTCTACTTGACTTGCTTTGACTACTGCTTAGGTCTTTATAGTCCTATTGCACTGCCCCTAGTCTCCCCTTCAAGTCGTGCTATATAGACTACTAGTGAGTCTTTATTGCTGATAGTAGATAGGCGCTTGCTGCGCATATTTGTGATAGCGGAGGACCAAGCGCATGACATGTGAGCAAGGTGGGGGACGCATGGACAATGTGATGGACTGCTCAAGCGAGCCGGGGGGATGCGTGCGAGGTTGGGGATAAATGGGAGAGGTGTGGGACAGATGGAGATGTGGGATAGATGAGGGAGGTACGGGCCAGACGAGGGAGGTGCGGGAGGTGAGGGCGGCGTTGGTGCGATATGAGAGCGCACAGATCAGAAGTCCAGGTCTCCTGACCAGTCTTTCACGTTCCAGAGCGCAGTCAGTTTGTCTTCGTACGGTAACTGAAACAGTTTAAAGGCAGCGACGCGAGCAACGTCAATGGCAAAGAGCCCGCAGAGGACAAGCTGGAGTTCTCTGATGTCAACACGAAAGGGGAGAGCACACATGCTTGCACGAGATGGGGAACACGTAAACATGGTGCCGGAAGTGCATATGAGGCAGGTAATATCCGTGTAGTATAGGTACGGCGAGGAGAGTGACACGCAGGACGATAAGCACGCCGTTGAGGACGATGTGCTGTCCTGCATAAATTAGCGATCAGCCTGCAGCTCGGCGAAGAGGAGGTCGCCCGATGAATGACCCACAGCTACCGTAAAAGTGCTTGGGGTCCTGTCCCACCGGCATCTCGGCAAAGCTGTGGCGCGATCCATACCCTTAATCCATTCGGTAGAAGGAGGAGGAGGAGGATAAATTACCCAGCTCAGTCCCCTGCTGGAACGCCGGGGTCTGTACCTATATACAGGGAACACGCCGGGATTTTGAGATTTTTAGGTCACCTGGAAATGGTTAGAGAATGAGATGAAGTAAATACATATTTTGTGTATGGTTATAGGCACGCTAGAAATGAAGCTAGAATAACATTTTGGGGCGCCAAAGTAGTTTATTTTCTCCAAGTCAGAATATTTCCGTTTCTGTGAGCCACAGAAAGATGATCGGGCATGCACATCATTTTTCTGTGGCTCACAGAAACGGAGATATTTTGACTTACAGAAAATAAACTACTTTGACGCCCAAAAATGCTATTTTAATTCCATTTCTAGCGTGCCTATAGAGGCCTATAATGGTACACAGAATATTCATTTGTTTATCCTATTCTCTAACCATTTCTGGATGACCAAAAACATTCAAAATCCCGGCGTGGAAGGGCAGTGCTACCAAGTACGTACAGAACACTGCCGCCGGATGCCCGCGGTGAGAGCGGTTGGCGTCGGTTGACGCCGGTCGCAGAAGCCTCGGCGTGAGAAGCGCCGGTTGCAACTGGACGAGAGTGGATCCGAAGAGTCGGGGTTTTCACTGGGCATCAAGTTCGCTGGAAAAGCCGCTGCCCTTGTAGTCATCCGGGCTCACATTCAGATACTCATGTTCATAATTGAGCGACGCAGCCAACATATGTATGAGAGAAACTATGTGCTAGCCTGACAAACGGATATTGTGAAATGAATACATTTTACTGTACAACATCGAGAACCATCTGCAGATACTACGATCATCTTATTAATGACCGCGGTCAATAGGTCGTACGGCCAATAGTCAAACACAGAAACCCTGCGCACAGGAACTCGTGATAGCAAGAGTCATGGAATTGTACAACCGTCCTCAAGCTCAGAACAAGGCTGCGTTGACACTCTGAATGAGGTCCTTCTCTCCCTCGTCTGCGTCAGGGGGAACATCAAAAGGCTCTAGGCCCAGGATCCGACGCGCAGCCACGGAATTAATTGAGGCACTAGTGCCGCGATGTGTGAAATGTGCCTCGCCAATGCCGCCCGGGAAGTCGCTGCATGGCGGCTTGTGTAAGTATGCGCTTCATCAAGATGTGATGACTTACGGAGGGGGGATGCCTGCCTCAAAGTTCTGCAATTGGTCGCGAAGGTAGGCTGCACTGCAATTATGCTCGTCAGAACGGCAAACAGCAAACCGAAGCATTCCGCAGTGATTCACTTGTCCTGCGTCAGCGGCACCGCCGGGATGTACAGCACTGAGGAGTCACCAGCGCCATTGTGTTCAGCCTCCACCGCATGGATCAGATCGCAATGCCCTGTAGATGTTCCGATGAACTCGGCTCGTGTATGGCATCAGATTAGCGCCACTCACAATACACCTGATCTCCAGGTTCAACGTTCGGGATGGACACGACCAGCTTATCCAACCTGAGATGTGGATGCGTCTCGGGCCGCATCTGCTGCGCCTTCCGCGGGAGGCTTCCGGGGAATGCAGGACTGTCCAGATCGAGCTCCCACGCGCCAGCATCGAGGGGGACTGCGGTGCTTGATACGGATGTGCCGTAGGCGCCGTCCCGGAGGCGGAAGAAGGGACGCAGCATGACATAGGCAGTAGACAAGTTGAGGAATGGCAAAACGCGCAGCGTACCCTCTCCGGCTCTGGTGCTCGAAAGAGAGGTCCAGCCCTGCCACGGGCGGAAGATGGAGCACTGATTCCTGTTCAATATCGCGCTTAAGTTGCCACGACACGTTATAACCGTCATGTTTGGAACTCACGGTGCATTATACAGATCCCGATTTGCATTAAGCCGGGGAGTCGCATCAAACGGATCGTGTTCTGTCCATTTGTCACCACCGTCGAGGATCTTGCGGAAACACTTGCGGAAGCCTGGGTCCTCCCATCGCTCGACGCTACCTCCGTCAATGTGCGGACCAAGCGTGAACACGCTGGGCCCAGGAGGACGAATGCGCAGCCGGTCGAAATATGAGACGGGTGTTCGCATGCTGATCGGAGTGCCTGAGGATGCCTTCCAGAGCGTAAGAAGATACTTCTGTGTCTCGATGACAGCGGGGTGCGTTCGAGCTTGAATCTGAGCTGGGGAGTTGTAGATCTCGTAGAATGCGGGTCTGTCGGGTGGTACGCCTGTGAGTGTCAGAACAAGTCTTCAGCAGATCAGTCTCTTCAGTTCCAATGATTCAACCTTTAACGCCATGTTTGCTGTTCACTTGTATGTATTCGCGGATCGACTGCTTCCAGCTGAGAGCTTCCTGTAGTAACTGAGCTCCTGTTTCACTACCGCAACATAACGGAAAATAATACGTACTTCAGCAGAGACCCCTCCTCGGACGACTATGACTCCAGCTCGCTTGATCTCCTTGAGCTGCTCTTCAGAGAGTCCGTTCTGTATGTCGGCGAACGATACCTGCGGAATGATCTACAGCGATGGCGCCCATAAGTATGACAAGCGCAAGACAGATGCAGGAGCTGCGAGGGATAGCCACATGGAACGACGGTCTACACGGCACATACACGCAGTACAATCCAAAACCATCTCACGTACATTCGTGCTCTTCTCGACTTGAATCTCCTGCTCGGCATTCTCGAGCTCTTTCAGGACACCATGCCAGCTATGCACTAGTGCCTGCGGGTCAGTAACAATCTCCTTCTTCAGCGCCGCGAAACGCTCGGGGAGGAGGGGCTCCTCCGAGGTGAGTAAGGTGAACACGTCCGCAATCGTTCCCTCTTTCTTGGGGCGGCGCGGACCGCGCAGACCCTGTGCGGAAGCGTTGGCACTGGCGGTCGCGTAGCAGCGTATCAAAGATTGCATGTGAGGGCGAAGACGCGGGCGAGACATTGTACTCGGTGCGCAATTAGTACGACCGCTGTGAGGGCTGCACGATCGACAAGGGCACTGCAAGTTCGACCGCGAAGTTTTATACTGTACAACCACGATAGAAATCCAGGAAACAGGGATCACATTGGCAAGATACACCTATCATCTAGTGTCTCTTGATGTAATTGCTCGACCAGGTGATCGCTTTGCATGGGAATATGCTATCGGAGTCCAATACAGGTCACTGCCAAGGCATGCTGGTAAATCGTGCAAACAAACACTTAGCCTGTTGTGTATGCAAGCGCGCACACGAACAGGAGCGGCGATGTTTTCCTCGTGTCGTCCGATCAAAGTCACGAAGACAAAGTCCCAACGTTTCTCCGATGATATGCCGAGGTATCGCCACACGTCAAATGCCGAGCGCTTGCACACGGCCTCCGCTTTGGATGTCGTCATTGCACAATGTTGGCAATGAATACATGTAAAGACATGGCATTTGACACTATCCTACATTCGAGACTCGAATTCTGTCACTTATCGTACAGACTGCGGTAGAAATGGCAACTCACCATCGTTCCAATCTCACAGAATCTCTACAACAAATCGTACATGCCTCCTTGTCATAATGTCCTGCCCAAATTGAACACTCACGTGTGGGGCGCATCACTCTGCCTCCGGGTCGACTTTGACAATAATCTTGCCCGTCGCTCTACCCGTCATCATGCGCTCATACGCCTTCAGCACATCCCGGAACTCATAGACTGAGTCCACCGGCGCCTTCACTTTCCCTGAGACTACCGCGTCAGCACACGACCATCCACATGAGTCCTGAAACACCTCATGCGACGCACCTTCCTCAACATATTTCCCAAATGCTTGCATGTCTTCCTCCACGAGGGTCACTCTTATGATTCTGAACACGCACTCAATCAACCTCACCGTGAATAGTACTATCGGGACTCACTTGAACGCACGCTTCGTCCCGCCGAGCCATGTCGGCTTCAGGAACGCGTCCCAGAGGAGCTTCGAGATTGCGGGGACGTCGAAGCCGTTGGGCTGCGGGCCTACGCTGACGAACGCACCGCCGGGCGCGAGGTACGCCTCGCTGTGTGTGTAGATGGAGAGATCGATCAGCCCTACTGCCTCAACTATGAGGTGGTACTTTGGCGAGGGAGCCCGTGCTTCGAGCTGCTTGTGCAGCGGCTCCTTCGTATAGTCAAAGAACTATGAAACAAACCCGCGACCGGGTGTTAGAGGACTTGCGTAATACAACCATCGAGTAGGCGCGCACCTCGTCTGCTCCTAGCGACTTGACGAACTGCTCGTTCTTCCCCGACGCGCTCGCGGCGACGGTGCACCCTACCGCCTTCGCAAGCTGAATCGCAAACGCGCCGACGGCCGTGCTTCCGCCGTTGACGAACACGCTCTGCCCGGGCTCTAGCCCGCCAACCCGGAAGAGGCACTGGTATGCCGTAAGGCCCGCAAGGGTCAGGCCTGCGGCCTGGGTGGGCGGCACACTTGACGGACGCGCAAGGAGATTGGAGGCGGGCAGGCCGGTGTACTCGGCGAGTGCGCCTTGGCGAGTCTTCATTGTTTGCTCTGCGGGCGAGAAATATGAGAGGGAAACAAAGATAAGGGGAGGGACACCGCACGGGAGGTAATCATGCCATATACGGCGTCACCTGCTTTCCACTTGGTCCCGTTTCCGTCGACGACGACCCCGGCGAGGTCGTACTCGGCGATATGCGGGCGCTTCGCGATGAAGTTGGGCAGCAGCTTCATGAGCTTGTACCCGCTGCCGGCGTTCAACATTCACACAGCAACAAATAGGCATCCAGACTTACACGGGATTCAACGCCGCAGCCTGCACCTTCACCAGCACATCGCCCGGGGAGAGTTTCGAGGGGACAGGTACATTCTCGTCGAATTGGAGAGCTTTCGAAGGTTCACCCTTGCGCACGACGCGCCAGGCTCGCATCGTCGGTGGAACTGAAGCCGAGGACATGGTGGTCGATGGTGAAGCCGTGCGGGCGCGCATGCGCATACAATGACTTCATGGGACGAGTCGCGTCTCGTGCGATCTCCAGGTGCTGGGTTCCAAAGTTTGCAGGCTAGTCCTCTTCCTCTCCGAGCACGTTTTCAGCCGAGGACGCTGGTCTTGTATTTTTTCAACGGTTTTGTGAATATAAAATCCGTAAAGCTCAAGCAGCTGGGCATCGAAGGCCTGGGGAGCGGAAGTCATTGCGGATACCAAAGTGAGATCTCTCGGCTGCCATAGTCAGAAGACTCCTGAGAGTGGGCAGCTTGGATGTTTCGCAATCTAGACAGTCTTTGAACAGACACAGATAAGGTTCCATGCTGAAGTCGCAAATGTCTCTAAAAAGGAGGATACAAACGATTGGATTACTGGTTGACGTGGGCGTCCAGTACATATGTACGTCTAGGCGCCCAACTGCGGACCGTAGCAGCGCATACAGTGTGCACGCTCTGTGCCCTTGTCACTGTTTTCTTTGAATTTCCTTGCTGCTGTCATCCTTTCTCGCCACACGACCAGTTAAGAGTCTGACTATCGAGGCCAGTGACGAGAGTCCTGTTACTGAGCTGCTCGATCTGTGTCAGGAGAAACGGGGCAGCGACCACGACCACTCTATTACTAGTCTTGGAGAATGGAGTTTCTATCACAAACATACATTGCCCTGCGAGGCCCAACCGGCGCGCCGCAGTCACCTGCAGACACGATTTCCCGCCTCGCAGACCGCCTTTCGCCCTCTACACTCATTGCAGACCGACGCGCAGCCGTTCTCTCGCTCAAAGGCCTCGCGCGCGACCACAAGGCCGACATCGGTGAACGTGCACTGCCGGGCCTGCTAGACGTGCTGCAGAACGACGCCGAGATCGACGCGGACATCGGCAAGGCCGTGCTCGAGACGCTGAACGTCCTATGCGAGGCCGAGGACGGCGCGAGCGCGGCGGCGCGCGAGCTCGGGTTCAAGCACACGGACCAGGTGCTGGCGGACGAGAAGGCGGCGCACAAGATCTTTGCGCTGGTCGGGGAGCAGTCGTTCTACCTGCGTTTCGCCGCGCTGCAATACCTGGCGACGGTACTGCAGAACCGGAGGCAGGTGGTGCAGGGGCACTTCTTGAAGGCACCAGCGGGCCCTACAAGCTTCATCGTGATCTTGGATGACAAGCGGGAAATCATCCGAAATGGTATGTCTCCTTTCTGCATGATTCATGGCGTGTAGCGCACACAAATCTGCCCATCGGTTGTGCTAGCGATGTGAGCTCACTGCACGTCCCTAGAGGGTCTCTATGTCGTCAAGTCGCTCATCTCCCAAAGCCCCGAGATCCAAAAGATCCTCGCGTTTGAGGGCGCGTTCGAGAAGCTCTTCAACATTGTGCTGGGCGAGGGCGGGATCGACGGCGGGCTTGCGGTGCAGGAGGCGCTGGCATGCGTCGACGGGCTGCTGCGGTTCAACCAGTCGAACCAGGTAGGTCGGTGTCATCCACGCGCAGCCATATGCGACTCCATCCCTGACGGTTCATGCAGAGCTATCTACGCGCGTCCTCGCTCCCGCCGCTCCTGCTCTCGCTCCTAGGATACCCGCCGGACCTGCCGCATGACGCGGCTCCGCCACAGCAGTTCGCGCTGCAGTTGTGGGATGACAAGCAGAAACGTGCGAATGCTGCGCTTGTGGTGAGCATAATCGGGATCCTCGCGAAGAGCACTGGCCCAAACGTGAGTGCTATTCTCAAGTCCCCCCAGGTAACGCTGAGGGACCGTCGGCTAGGCACACGACGCATTGACGTTCGCGTTCAACCGGTGTCTGGTAGAGATCGGGCTGGCATCGAATATGCCGACCACAATCAAGACGCAGGTGCGTCTCCGACCTACTCTCCGTTAGTAGGTTATTGGTGACTACGTCTTATGTCTGGATAGGCACTCCGGTTACTGCCCACAAACCTCTCAATACTCCCGCTTGCACACATGGTACTCACGCCGTACATTCCTGTGCCGGACACGAACGGCGAAGAGTGGGACTGGCTCGAGCCCGCGTCAGGGCTCGACGCGCTGGTTGAGCTGGTCCTGCACGGGGAGTACAACGGCATCCTGGAGGGCGAGCGCCGGACGAAGGACGGAATGGAGCTGCGTGCGGCGGCCATGGGCGTGTTCCAGGTGCGTCCGACGACCCCTGCTGAGCGACGTGCAACTGACATGCCGCAGAATTTTGTGCAGAAAGACGAGATCCGAGAGGCGATCGTACAGGCCATGGTCCCCCCAGCAGGTGCGTGTCCCACCTGCCTTGTAACGCCATGCTCACTGCGCGGCAGACGCATCCGAGCCCGCGCCCGTGACCCCGCTCCTCTACGCACTCACTGCGCCCCCCGCGCAGCCGCTCACGTCTGCCGCCGTGGCGCCGACGCACCTCGCCGCCTTCCTCTTTGCGCACCTCCTGCGGGGCTCGCCGCGCGCCAAGGCGCTTGCGCTCAGCATCGTCCCGCGGCCGTCTTCGCAGGGCGCGGGCAGCTTCTTCGTTCCCGCAGACGGCGCGCCGGCCGCCCCCGAGCCAGAGGCAGAAGAGGCAGACGAGCCGCAGAGCCTGCTGTCGATCCTGAGCGAGCACCTCTCGCTCGCGCTGCTGGCGCGCGCACGCGCCGACACGCCTGAGCGCGAGGCGCGGGAGTGGGATAGGTTGTTGGTGGGGTATCTGACGCTGCTAGCGCAGTGGCTGTGGGAGGACCCCGGAGCGGTAAGGGGTTTCTTGGAGGCGGGGGCGATTAGCATGGTGAGTTGACTGTTTATGGACTCTGGGAGGTGTGATGGTTGACAGATGAGGTTGGGTAGCTCGTGGAGCCGATCAACCAGACCGCGGACACGGACGTAGCTATCCCTGGCCTGTGTGCATTCCTGCTGGGTGTGTGCTATGAATTCAACCGTGAGCCAGGAGAGATTACACGGTGCGTGTATTAGTTTCGAAACCCATGTTAGCTCTTGTGCTAACGCACCATTCCCGCGAGTAGCTCTACGATATACCCTATCTTGACGCGGCTGGGGCTGGACATGCTCGCTGGGCGCATCACACACCTGCGGGACGACGACCGATTCAAAGCCGTCGGGCCCGATACAGTCGTCTTGCCCTATCCCGGCGTGCTTGCGCCCCACCCTGCGGCCGGGGCACCAAAGCAGGAGACGGACGAGGCGGAGGTCTGGTTCGACTGGGCATTTGTCGACTTCTGGAAGTCCAACTACCGTGAGCAACGCTTCGACACTGTCTGTCGGGCACGATGTTCATTTGTGCGTGGACAGACACGATAGAGAAGGCCATCGCGACAGACCCCAACTCGCTATCGGCATCCGCAGGTGCGCCATTACTTCCCCGCGCCGAGCGGTGACTGACATGGAAACGCAGGGCAAGACACCGCCATGATGGTTGCCTCCTTGCGAGACGTCATCCGGAACCAGGCCTCGGAGATCGAGGCACTCCAGGCCCAATTGAAGAGCCTCTCTGCCACCGCACAGGAGGTACACTACCCATACCCACTCCCATAGCCCATCCCCTACTAACCACTACTTCTGGATACATGATAGCGCGAGACCCTGCACGAACAGATCGCGTCGCTCTCCACCGAGCTGCAAGAGGCGCAGGAGAAGTCGCGCGAGGTGGAGAAGGAGCAGGAGGACCTGCTCGTGCTACTGGACGAGCTGAACGTCAAGCGGAGGCGGGACAAAGCGAGGATGCGCGAGGCAGGGCTGGATGTGTCGGAGGACGAGGGCGATGAGGGCGATGAGGATGAGGAGTAGTCCATGTGGCCTATGAGGTTCATTTGGACCTAGAGTATACCTTTTGCTGTTGGCTTGTGGGACAATGCGGCTTGTAGGACAATGTCGAGTAGTTTGCTGCAGCACCTGAGAGCGGAGATCATGATTTGTGAAACTCTGACGGGGTAATGTTGCTCGGGCGAAATACAAACCGAGGCCAGAGTAACGCAGTATTGTACATATATACCGGCTCTTTCGGAAGACTCGTCACTCAAACACGGACCCGTCCATGCGCACGCCCATGTTCTGCTTGATATCCATGCCCAGGAGCTTCATCTTGCCCGCCTATCGATAACACGACCATTAGCTCCCAGCTTCCCCACACGAACACAAAAGCCGAGTAACGCACCTCGATCCGCTCATTCTGCACCCTCCTGAGCTCCTGGAGCTGCTCCTTGCTCATATATGTCTCCTTCTCGACGGGGCGGCGCCTGTGGCTGCTCTCGTGTGCGCGCATGTCTGCATTGGGGTCGTACGCATCATCGGGTGGCGGGACGAACTCGCCCGCCCGCAGCGCGGCCATGCGCCGCTCGTACACCTCCATGTGGTAGAACTTCTCGTGCGGGAGCGTAGCGGTGTTGTAGTCTTCCGCGAAGCGCGCGAACTCCTTCTTGGTCTGCTCCTTGGAGATGGTCTCGGGGTTGATCTTGCGCTCCTCGACGAGCCAGGCGCGGAATTCTTGCTCTTTGTTGTAGAGGCTGCGAGGGTGTCAGTGGGGGTTGGTGGTGGCAGGAGAGGGGACGTACTCGGTCTCGTTGATGATGCCGTATTTCCCCCAGTGGTGACTCACCGCGGCGGTCTTCTTCTTCTGCGGAGCAAGTGCCTTGTGGATGACTGATATACGCAACTGCTCCGTCGGCGAACACACACCTTCTTTTCCTTCTTCTCCTTTTTCCGTTCCTTCCTCTCCCGATCCCTGCTCTTACTCCTCTTCCTCTTATGTTTCTCTTTCCTCCGCTTGTGTCGTTTATCCTCCTCCGAACTTGAGGAGCGCGAGGACGACCGTGAGCGAGACCGAGAGCGCTTCCTTCTGGACCGCTCCTTCTTGCGACTGTCCGACGAACGCGACCGAGAGCGTGATTTTGACCGCCCCTGTCGTCCGTCATGCCTGTCTGCCGACCCATCTCTTGTGTGCGACCTTGATCTCGAGACGGACCGTCCTCGTCTTGGGCTTTGGCGAGACCGTCTGGGGGACCGCGAGCGAGCGCGTTCATGCCTTTGGTCCGGGGAACGTGAGGACGGGGGCTGTCCACCCCTCTGGTCTCGGTTGTTGTATTTGCTGTGATACTCCCGCTCTCTCGAGCGAGCACGTTCCCTTCCGCCCGAACGCGCGGGTTCTCGTTCCCTGCTACGACTCCGATCCCGATGTAAGCGGTGGTCGTCGTGGGGCTTTCTGTCCATGATCGCTCTTATTTACCAAGTGAGACTCTCCTGAGAACCTTGTAATCAACAAAACAGGTTTGAGGAGTTTTGTCTGGAGGATAGGCCAGCGAGGAGCTGTCCGCTGTGGCTGAGAGCAAACTCCGCGATCGTCCTGAACGCTAAGCGTTAACGAAGCGCCCAGCGTGTATTCCTGCACGTGACACTTCATACGCGAATAATAGACGCCCAGGAACGCGAGGCTGCTGCGTGAATGGAGTGACACGCAGGCGGCATGGTTTGCCAAAAGCTGTACTCTTCTGCTACTCTCTCCATTGAGACACCACCATATCTCTCTAAAGGCTAAAATGTAAGCAATAATGAGCTGTGTCTATGTAATTTGAGCTTAATTGTTCCCATATTTGCTCCCGTAGCAGCCCTTGAAGCCTAGGTTAATTTGATGGTGGACATTCTTGTCTTGGGCGCAACAGGTGCGGTCCTTGTATGCGCGACTGAGAGCTGAAAGCGACCAGATGCTGATTCAGCTTTGCTCCAACAAGGCTTCACGGGTCGTCTCATAACAAGATATCTCGCATCGCATCCGGAACGCGCCTCGTTCAAGTTCGCGGTCGCCGCGCGTTCTAAATCCAAGCTCGAGGACCTCGTGAAGACTTACGAGCTTGGTGACGATGTCGAGAGGCTGCAAGTAGACGTGACGGATGCCGACCAGGTCGATGCTGCGGTCAGACGAGCCAGAGTGGTCATCAACACGGTTGGCCCTTACTGGCGGTGGGGGACCCCTGTCGTGCAGTATGATACCTACTTCGCAAACAAAGATAGAACTCTGACTGATGTTTAGAGCGTGTGCACGACATGGGAAGCATTACGTGGACCTCAGCGGGGAGACCCACTGGAACCGCTCGATCATCGATAAGTGAGCCTTCCTCCGGACCCTCTCGCTCGCACACACATCTGACACCCACACGAGATACGACCATCTAGCGATGAAGACACGCGCCATCATCGTTCCCGCATGCGGCTTTGACTCGGTCCCGGCCGACCTGCTCGTCCTCCTCTCGAACACCACGCTCAAGCGCGCAGCGGGCACCCACACCACGCTCGCGGCCTCGCAGACGTTCTACCGCGTGCGCGGCGGCGTCTCCGGCGGGACGCTCGCGACGATCATCAGCGCGCTCGAGGACGTTCCCCCGCAGACGATCCGCGCGTCCACGAGCGATTACTACCTTAGCCCGGCTATCCGCGGCGCGCACAGCCCGCGCATGCGCCTCGCATACCCCGAACCGCGCGCGATGGGGACATTTGGCACATTCTTTCCGATGGCGCAGCCAAACCGCGCGGTCGTGCAGCGGACGTGGGGCCTTCATGCGCTCGCGGCGGTCTCGCCGACCGGGTACAACCTCCCGAGGCACGTCGCAGCGCAGATGGAGGAGGTGCAGGCACGCGTGTATGGCCCACAGTTCACATACCAGGAGGCGATGGTTCTCCCGGTGCCGGGGCGTGTGCCGGCGGTACTGTTTAGCGTTGGGTTCATGCTGACGGCAGTGATTCTGACTGTGTTCCGCCCGGTATGACTAACCTGCATTCTCGGTGAGAGTTGGACTCACGAGGGATCTAGGTACGCCAGCTGCTGTGGAAATTCCTCCCGAAGTCTGGCGAGGGCCCATCCGAGACGTGCGTAGTGCTTGCCGTCACTTGCGCTAGCTAGTGCTAATCGAGGCTTCCGCAGCTTAATGCAGAACGGCTGGGTCAAAGCGACCAATTACACCTCGTCCGTGCCGACGTCCGCCCAGCCTGCGCTGCACGTCAAGTCTGCCATGCGTGGACGGGGCGACCCTGGGTATCTCCTCACCTCAGGTTTGTGTTGTATGCCCTGTCTATTCCTCTATCGTACAAGGGCTTCCCTGACTCTGTGACGTCATCTGACTGGTACTGAATACTATAGTGATGATTGCGGAGAGTGCGCTAGCGCTCCTCCTCGACAATGCGCAGCTACCGCCCCTTGCCCATGCGGGCGGCGTGCTCACACCGGCAAGTGCGTTGGGTGAGGTTTTGATGAGGCGTTTGGAGAAGACGGGACGGGTGGAGTTTGAGAGCGTGATTCTACATACGGAGGAGGATGAGGTGAAGAAGGATCGGTGAACGGAATATGTGGGTCTCACTTCTGTAGCGTGCGGTAATGGTTCTCAGAGGCTCTACCTGCAGGTTGTAATGTCCCGTGAATGTACCTATTCTTATTCTGTGTACAGAACAAATTCATTGTAGCACGCGGCCAAGAATGCTTCCCCGGATTCACATCTTTGGCATGTTGTCCTGGCTAACAAACACGTGGTAGTGCCCACAATGTCTCAACCTTCAGAATAACAACCTGTGATTCAGTCGCGTCTGCGAGCCTCGGGAGAATCAGGGACCCACGGGAAGTCGATGCTGACGAATTCAAGCCTGCGCGCAGGCTCTATGCGAAAGCAGTTTGATGGTAGATCCATGTAGGCATCTTCAGCAATCTGTGTGCGACTACTATTCAGGGTTTGCACACATTCACCGGTGCCTATCATTTTGACATGGTCTCCGCAGGACGGCAAGAGGAGTCAGAGCATTGGCTACCGCTTTGAGTAAGCTCATATTTCCTTCTGGTCACCCGGTTCCCTTGCTGACCATAATCACTTAGTATCCATGAGCGACGAGTATCCCTTGTGGGATTCGCTCGCACTAGGGGCGTCGGCGGTAGTGATCACGGTTTCGGGTGGTGAAGGTGAAAATGGAGCGCGGCTGCCCTGGAAGTCTCCTTGGCGATACGATAGTAGGCATCTAATTCACCTGAAGCTGCGTTGATGATAACTTCGCATGTTGCGCGTATTTTGGTACGCGTGGGGCTTAGTGTGCGACATACTACCATGAGTCCTCAACTGCCGCATTTGCTTCTCAAGCCACCTCTGGGGCCACCTCAGAGGCAGTTGGATCGCAGGGGCCAAGAACGTGCTGGCTGACATCCTTCCCGTATCTAAGACCTAAGTTCTACTGCTTTTCCTGCCGATTATGCCGATGCTGCGGCAGCGACCCCAGCGGGTATCATCATACATATTGTGACACACAGACAGACTTCGAAGTCATGGGTTGCATACGCTGATCGCGATTATCTATTATGAGAAACTGATATCCGCGATATGTCCACAGAACATTCTTAAGAGGGCGTATATTCCCATGCTGCCTTCGATCGGACCTTGTCTGCTATGGCTACAAGTGCTCATGCTCTACCGGTGGTGTTATTGTTTGCTTCTCTTGGATGCCTTCGTATCTCTGGCCGGAGTCCGAGGCTGCTCTCATGCATATTCCGGATTCAAACTTTGACATGAGACTGAATATTCGCAAGGGTTCTGCCGTGAAAGATGGCTGATCAACCATATGATAAATAGGCAGGTCTTGCAAGTCGGGCCAGTCCGACAACCGACAGCCAGCATTACCGCCGATGGAGCGCACTGGCAGTCTACTTGGTCTCTTGGGCGCGACTGCTCTGGTCTATGTGGTATACAGACGTTTCACGAGAATATCTCTAGCCGATATTCCGGGGCCAGACCCCGAGTCTTTTCTACTTGGTACGTTGTTACGGCAGCTGACATGAGAGGCTTCCGACTGACCAGACAAAGGAAACCTCCCCCATGTTTTCCATGTACAACGCGAGCAAGTTGGGGACGTCGATTTCGATTGGCAGAGACGCTTCGGCGGTGTTGCCCGTATCAAAGCGCCCTTTGGGGTACGGTTGTCCAGAACAAGTATTCTCCTCGACAACTGACCAGCTTCCAGGAGGACATGCTTTGGATCGCAGATCCAAAAGCTTTGCAGTATGTGTATCATGTAGCAGGGTATGACTTTGCGAAACAACCAGAACGCCGCGTCATCTCCCGCCTAGTCGGAGATCGTGGGATAGCATGGGCTGACGGTGAGCTGACCATGGCGGCTAGACTTGCTCAGTCCTGATGTTACTCAGGGGACGCGCATCGGCGGCAAAGGAGAGTGATGCTCCCGGCATTCGGGGCGACAGAAGCGAAAGCGTTGCTCCCTGTGTTTCAGGGTTGCGCGGAACGCGTACGTAACATACAACAACGTGCCCTTCGATTGATCGGAACTCACGGGGCATCTTTCCAGCTGGCGTCGAAACTGAGAGAAGCTCTCCGGGAGTCCCCCGGCGGTGCATGCATCTTAAATATCCCAAAGTGGCTATCTGCTGCAACTTTGGATGCCATTGGCGAAGGTATGACCTCTGTCTCAAGAAGCATTGCTAGGACTAACGTCTCACCAGCTGCGTTTGGCTACAAATTTGGCGCCTTGCAGGACGCTGAGAATGAGCTCGCTGGTGCATATTTCAATTTTCTGTGCGTTCGTTCGCAACGTCCCATCAATGACGATTCTCACAACCCCTTCCAGAGCTGACATTTTTACGGCGCCTTCCAGAGGTCGCGTATTTTTTCAGAGCGTCGCACATTATGTTCCGATGTGGATTCAGGAGATCCTCTACGATATTTTACCGGGCAAGGGACTGGAAAAGGCGCGCGTCAACAAAGCAGTAGCTCACAAAGTTGCGGAACGGCTTTTGGAAGATAAGGCGAGGGCATTGTCAGTTGAGAAGACGGGCCGTGATGTGATGAGCCTTTTAGGTAAGCTCTGTTGCACTATTTGTTTCATCTACGGAGTACCGGATCGAGAGACTGATTGCAATCGATAGTGAAAGCAAACGCTTCGGAAGATGCGAAGAAAAGGCTCACCAAAGAAGAGATGAAATCGCTCATCAGGTGAATAATTTATTCACTTAAGTACACTCCACCCCAGAGCTGACAGTGAGTTGAAGAACCATTATGCTAGCGGGCCAGGAGACTACGTCCACAACACTGAGCTGGGCTCTCCTGGAACTAGCTAAGCGACCAGAAATTCAGTCACAGTTGCGGGCTGAAATATGGGCGAAGGAAAGTGCTATTCGTGATCGTGGAGATACCGACTTCGCGCCCCCGGACCTCGACTCCATGCCATACTTGCAAGCCGTCTTACGAGAGGTTCTGCGCGTCTATCCCGCAGTTTATCACAACTTCAGGCAGGCGGCTAGAGATGTTGTACTCCCTTTGTCCAAGCCACTTACAACTGTATCCGGGAAGACCATCACCGAGATATTCGTCCCTGAGGATACCAGGGTGGTCTTATCGATCGTCGGATATAATAGGTTTGTTGTTCCCCCTTGAATGTGATTATTTAGGTACTGAACCATGAAATAGGGATGTGGACGTATGGGGAGAGGATGCCCATGTTTTCAACCCTCAACGCTGGATGAATGATCAGGTCAAAGATGGACATAGCATTGGCGTGTACAGTAATCTGTGAGTTTTGCGATGCTTCTGATGGTAACCGGTAGTGACCTTTCTCTGGGTAGCTTGACTTTTTCAGGCGGAGTCAGAGGATGCATCGGCTGGCGGTTTGCGTAAGTCGCCTGCGGCGAGGACGTCTCAGTTCGCCCCGACCATTCCGCTGATCAATAATCCATCCTAGCATCCATGAAATGCAGGCGTTTCTGGTGGAACTTATTTCTGGTTTTGAATTCTCCCTCACCGACGATATCCAGAGGCTGCGACGTGAGGCGTCAAGCGTGATGCTACCAACGCTTGCGGGAGAGACCGAAAAGGGAGTTCAGTTACCGCTGAAGGTGTCCGCGGTCGCTCGGGAGTAGCTCACCGTGCGCTCAATTCTGACCAGAGATCTTGGCTATCTACGTGGAATTTGTGCCTCCTCATCGATTGAATGCACAGAACGGTTTGTGACTCCTGCAATAGAGTGTAACCGCTCCGAAAGGCCGACAATCGGCCTCTGCCCTGGGCGCTTGCACTAATCCACGGACAGTCCGTCGGGGCAGACAGTCGCGTTACTCGATGCTCGCTACCGGACGTCATGGCCTTAAACAATTTCGCTTGACGCCCTAGACCAAGAACTCGCTTTCAACTCACTGCTCGTAGGGGAGCCGGCGTGCGATTATTACATTTTCAAATTCAGCTCAATCTGCCACCGCCAAGTGATGTAGACTTGAGTTGTTGACTTGACGGCATAGCGAGAGGCGCTGGGGTTTGGACAACATTCCGCACGCGAGCATGTACTCAGGCTGTCGATCAAAGAGGAACGGCGATGCGCAGTCGATGGCGCGGATCAATGCCGAGCGCCATTGTGCTTAGTAGAACATGATGACGTTCACCGTGAACAAGAGCGCCCGGACTCCATCCCAAGCTCGCTTAGAGTTTGCCTAAAACACGTAAAGGCCACGTTAAATATAAACATTCCTTCCTGTCGCTTGACTCCCTCCCTCCTTGCGATCATAAGTGAACCGTGCTCGGTCGCCTTGTGGCCTGCATGGCTCTTGATCATTATCCGGATTAACTGCGGCATCCAGAAACCGCATCTACTCTAAAATCTTCAGCGCGGCGACTCTTCTATGTCCCTGTGGAGCCAAACGACAGAGGAAGCTATCGTAAAACAGTTCCGTGAGTACCCACAGCTGGTTACCGGTGCGATCCACACTCATTGTTCATTCTCTTCGTGGCAGATATCACCCGAATAGCACTCGATGTTATGGGCGGGGTGGGCTTGTTCGTTAACGATCGCGTGGTCGTTGTCCTATACTAATGTGCCGAGTTTGCTCGTAGGTGGGAAGTGGCCAGATGTATTCCCTCGGACATTGCCCTTATCCGGCGAGGTAGCCTCTGCCGATCAGGACCACTCCTTTACCTCAGTTGTCGTTATATCGCGTTCGTTCGCATAATTTTGTTACTGTTCTACTGGATCGCATTGGGTGTGCACGAATATCAGGTCGGCATTTCAGTCTCACGACGTGTCTTCTCTCTTTGTTGAATTAAACCCCCTCGGATGATTCTGCGCGTACTCATAGGACATTGACTATACGTCTCAGGTGAGTGCGCAGACTGCACGACGACTTGTATGAGTGAAACTTAACACACCCTCTGCAGGCGCTATCTATCTTCTCTATTGTGATGGCTTTTCAAATTCTGACATTCCGAGTGTATGTAATAGCTTTTGATCTGGTCGACTATTCTGGGGCAAACTCTCTCTCTTGCAGCACTGTAATATGCGGTGGCTACCCCTTAGGTCTCGTCGTTATGCTACAAGCATCTTTGTACGTCCTGGCTGTATCGGGTAAAGCGTTGTCTGTTTCTAGTCCGCCCCGGCTGATCGAGCTTACATCCACAGCCATTTCCCAAATCGCTGGTGCTTGGTTCAACAAATCTTTCAAACTTACCCTGGTGGTTCAGCGTTCGTACCTATGTGATCTCGCGAACAGTGCTCTCACGTTAAGGCATCTGCGCAGTAACAGTACAGTCATTCATTTCCATCGTAGCCGGTATCTATGGACTAGTCCGCGACCGCCGCCACACTACTATGCAACAGCTTCTCCGTGGAGCCGGCACCGGTCATCCTCGCTTAGATCTATTATATCTACTTCGCCGAACGGGTATTTTACATCTGGCGTTGGTATTTCTGTGCTGGGTGTCCGCATTGGTATGAACTAGCGAGAATTGACAGCAACATGAATCAACTGATTCTTTCAATCTCAGATAATCCAGGTCGCCTTCAGTGATCCCACACGTGAGTCGATTCTCGTCTTGCTCTTAAATAGCGGTTGATTGACGTGATTCTGCAGACCACCTCAGACAGGTACGTAATGCTCCTGTCAGCGCTGCTTCGTGTCGGATAATGAATTAAATCGGAATACACCTTCAGATTACAGGGTTTGCTGCAGGTACGAAACCGAGTGCTTATATTCGATGATTGCACGTGCTGATCCTGCTGTTAACGGAATGAACAGACATCATTACGTGAGTGTCGTTATGGCACTACGGAGGAGTGCGGGCTGAGGTTGAGTCTAGGGTGATATCCGCGTGGCGCGTAGCTGAGGACCTTGGACCCGAATTGGAGACCTATCCTATCACATTCACCACCATCATTTTCCTATGGTATGTCGTCCTGATTTGGGGCCTGACTATATTTACGCCGTACCATCATGCCAGCCTCGCACGCCTGCGTAACAAGGCAATATCTGATGACACTTGGTGTTTCTGGAGGAGACGTCCAAACCTCCCAGTGGTGCAGAACGATATTGAGATGGAGAGTGTTGTTCAGTCAGTCCCTATTCTTTTGCTGCCAGAATGAATTTGCTGAAGTTACAAGTAATAGTTCTTCGAACATTCCTACAGACATGCACGGCAATCCAGTGCTTTAACGGCAGCAGTTCTACTGTACTTCGATGCGCAACTTCTTGTAGTCCAATTCTTTTGATATCGGATTTGCTGCACTTCGAGCGCGCACGTACTACATTGTAGTCACAGTCATCCATCGCAATTATGGCGATGAGGACAACGAGGAATATTTCGATCCTTGGAGTCGCTCGATCGCCAACGGAACGTTTAGTCTGGTATAAAACTATTTGTACATATATCAAACATTATTTAGTCTCTACACGGAATTAAGACCAAACGAAAGGCAAATGACACGCGAAACTTGCCCAGCAACGATCGTGTCAGCAGATGACGCATTCGTTGCCCGGCGGGCTCAAAGATGCCTCTAGGCGTGCCCGAAGAGCGCCATCTTTGCCGATATACGAGCAGTCCCTAGAGATGTACATCATGTCTGATCAGCACAAACAATGTCAGGAGGCAAGGGCGACGAATGCGAAACTTACGCATACTGCAAGCTGTTCGCCATCAGACTCTCCGACAAAGGAGCAACGATAATGTCTCCATGATGCGGGTTTCCCGTAGGTGCCAATTGTGACGAGCTCTTGAGGCGGAGGGAGATAGTCGGTTTGGTCACAGCGCGACCCGCGCTCGTTGTGGGAGAGGATGGGGGAGACGAACCGCCGGGAGTGTCGGGCGATGCCTTGTTCTCCTCTCGCGGCATCTCAATAAGAAGTCGTGAATCAAGGGCAGTGGGGGGACTGTGCTCAAGAAGGGATAGTGTGACAGCCCATGTGCCCGGCTTCTGCGAGTGTACTCCAACCCTCCTGTCCGGAATACCCTTGACCACTATAAATCTCAACATCCAGAGGCGACCTTCACAAGGGGCGGTCGAGAATCAGCTATAGGTAAGAGCCAACGTTAGGGCGTGCTCACCTCGGGCGATAAACTCGAGCTTCACGTCTTGCGAAATGTTCATGCGTTTCTGGAACATGGCGATGTAGAAGCGTACGACGAACGCGCCGTCGTTCCCTTTCACCTCCTCCACTTCGATCTCATCCGCCGGATACTCTCCTCCGAGGAGTATATCCTCTGCTCCAGATAGAGGTGTAAAAAAAGGCTTCAGCCTCTGAAACAGGGCTTGATCTGAGTTCTGGAGACATGCTAGACGGATCTCCGAAAGTGCAGGAGCGTCGAAGGGGGCTGCCAAGCGCAGCAGCGTCCGAACTAGTTCAGAATCGTCGCCCGAAGGGATAGCCGGTGTGCGCTTGATCATAGCCCAGTAGATTGGGGAATGCCCTTCGATGGACTGCTCGCGGAGGAGCGCGGCGAAGTCGATGTTGTATGTCTTGCATGTCTCCGCGCAGTTCTGTAGAATGGTGCTGAACGCGCCGACCTCTGCCTGCTTCACGACGTCGCGGATGAGGCTTATGACCGTCGTCTTGACCTGCTGCGCGGTTCGGGCCTGCTGAAGGCGGTCGAAGATGAACCATTTCGACGAGCGCTGAGGCTGCTTGCTTCCAGAGGGTTGTTGTTGTGGAGGGTAATTATGTCGCTCGCGCGATGCAGATACTGCGAGAGGTTCATGCGACGTTGTCTGTGTCTTCTCATCGCGGGAAGACAGAACCGCGGACTCGTAGGAGGGTGGTGCGTCTCCTACGGCCACTAACTCATCGAGACGTTCGCCCTTCTCCACAATCATGGAATGCCTGACAGACAGGGATGAGGGTGAGGTCGAGAGCAGAAGCCTGCTGCAATGGGTTCGTGTTGCAGATGCGGAGGATAGCTAGTAGTTCTGGCTGCGGTGTGTCAGACGCTCGGCTTTGCCGCAGGACTGCGCATCCGTCCCACTGCTGTCAAAGTACGCAGCGTCTCTGTCTAGCAAGTACTGTGTATCCAGATGTATTTGGTCACTGTCCTGCTGGAGATTTACCCAGACAACACAGCCAAAGCATAGCCTCAGCAGAACGGCCCGCCCCGACATTTCTTCGTGCACATCTTATCTACAGAGCATCTAATCTTATCTCAGTCGTTTGTTTATCAAGCGTCGCTTTGCTCGCCAAGTTGCATCCGGGCGTGCCGGGCGGCTACGGCCATGGCCGAATATAGCCCCTCTCTCCTTCAAGGACCACAGCCACTGAGTCCGCAGTCGAGCACCCTGTCATCAACTTGGTCTGCGTCCAATCCGTTCTATATAGTGTATCGACTATGACGGCAATTGGACGAAGAACTTGACGCTCTGACTGCAGCATGCGGAGCCTCACCTTCAGTTGGTGTTCCAAAGCCGCAGCAAGCATCCGGTGATGCGGTTCTCAAAAGTTTGATCCGAGTGCGCTCTTACACCAACGCCGCACGCGCCGCGGTCAATCTATGCCTTTTAACAGTTAGGAATTCTTGTCTGGTGGCCTGGTTCCATGCCCAATGGAGCTCCCCGCCCTAGACTGGCGTGATTCGATAGTGTGCGTGTGCGTACTCCTCACATATGATGGCAGTCCGTCTTCCATCGCGCCCATCGACTCGCTAGTTGCTTCTATTGCAGAGTGTGACATGCATCCATGCCCTGGGAAGTGGTGGTTTCGAACGAGGGCAGTGATGTGAGCGGACGAATGTCGCGGACTAAGTATCGCCTCAGGAGTAAAGACGTCTGCACCTCTACCCAGCGCCTCGACACTTGTCCGTCCCAAGGCTTGATCCGACGTATAGGCAAGATATCTCTTCAACTCCGTTGTCGAGTGGAGAAAATTGTTGGAATGCTGCTGTCATGCAAGGTGCGCCCCTGGTCTTCGTCATTGACTTCGTATTACGTGCTGTCCACGATATGTGATATTGAGACACTAGAATGCAGACCATCTTACTGTGGATTAGCCCTGCGGGCCTTGTACATTGCACTGGCACTACGTCAGGGACATCAGAACGCTGCGAAATTCTGCAGCGATCGCGGAGTATCTGCTCTATCGGGACTTCAGTAGGCACCTCAATGCCATTGTAAATTATGCTTCCAACTTCTGTTTCACCGTCATTACCGTTTACCTCGGTGCCGTATCGACCTGGTATATGATGCGTCTTTCCAGGGTCCATCTTACGGTGAAATGTCGGTCTCCTCACGACAGGCGAAGTCCATCTTATATGCAGCCTCATGAACCCGGAGGAAACGAGGCGAAACCGAACCTGTAACCACTCGATATAGATGTTCTATACGTTCAGCATATGTAGTACACATTCGATTGTCTACCCAATAGACAAATGGGGAATTGTCGGTGGCGGTAGGAAGCCCGCGTAGAGGAGCTTCCCTGTTGCAGCGTTCGTCTGAGGTCAATGCGAACTTGACTCGTACACGTCGTTCGAACTTCTGCCCTCGCCCTTGCTGCTACTACGCTCTAGTCCTACGCAACGCGCCTTCGTCATCGATAGCGA
Organism: Obba rivulosa; assembly: GCA_001687445.1. Lineage (NCBI taxonomy): Eukaryota > Fungi > Basidiomycota > Agaricomycetes > Polyporales > Gelatoporiaceae > Obba > Obba rivulosa. Next base: position 86,748 of record KV722427.1, on the reverse strand, counting down.
TGGCGGACATTCCTCGGACAATCATGCGTAATGATTTAAAAGCTTCTCGCGCTGTGCAAACATTACGACAGTGCCTATCTGCCGATAAGACATACCGCTGAACTTAGCAGCAGACCGTCTTTCATCGTGCCACCATGGTCTACCACATCCTGGTCGGGTCTTACAGCAACGAAATATACACATTGGCATTCCATCCCGATGCTTGCTCTCTAATGCTTCTCTCCTCCCTGACCGTCGGACATCACCCGTCCTGGATCGAACGTCATCCGAGTAACCCCTCTGTTATTCTGGCCGGGATAGAGCAGGCAGATGGACAGGTCGTAGCGGTGGAATACGACAAGCAATGGCGAGGCAAGGTGGTCTGCCGAACGACGAGTGGAGGAGCGGATCCGTGTACCATTTTACCAATGAAAGACGAACTTCTCATCGGAAACGTGTGTGATCAAATTTCTTTACGCCTCTTCTACGTATATTGACCATCCGCAGTACTCTACTGGCAATGTCACCGCTATTCCTTTGGTTTCGAAGACGCCTTACATACAGGAGACAACCACGGTAGTGCAGCAGTTCAAAGGCCAAGGTCCCGACACGACACGACAGACGGCATCTCACCCGCACCAGGTCGCCTGGATTCCGAGCCTCGGTGAGCTGCTCGTGCCGGATTTGGGAGCAGACCAGGTCCACCGGCTGGCGAAGAATGGGGGTAAATGGGTTGTAACGGATAACATTCCACTCAAGGCAGGCGGAGGACCGCGCCACGTCGCTTTCTACAGTGTGTCAGCTTTCCTGATATGCTGGCCTTCACTCACTGGTCCTAAACCGCAGATGGCGTGTTGTATACGCTTATGGAGCTTACCAGCGAAGTTGCCGCTCACTACCTCCCACCCCTGCCCACAGCGCCTGCTTTCATCACCTCTGTCTCGACCCTGAGCGTCCCACTTCCCTTGCCCGACATGCTCGCCGCCGAGATCCTCATTCCCACCCCGAACTCGCAGTTCCCCACGCCTTATCTTTACGTCTCCAACAGGAACGACCCTTCGCCGGACGGTGACACTATCGCGATCTTCGACATTTCGCACCCGGAGAAACTGACACTTGTTGCGGAGGTGCGGACGGGCCTGAGACACTTGCGTGGGATGGTCTTCGGAGGCCCGGACGATCGGTGGCTTGTCGCGGGCGGCGCACACGGCCCTGGGGTGAAGATCTTCGAGCGTACGAATGGAGGAAGGATGCTGAAGGAGATTGCGAGTGTTGAGGTCGCTGCTCCGACAGGCTTCTTGTGGGTGTAATGTTTCTTGCGCGGTCTCTCAGAAGTAGCGGTCAGGATGTCCCTAGATACCCAGCGTAGTGTATCCATGTGAACCAGATGATCTGATACAATGGCGCCGTCTCCTATGTTCAAGCAGCACGGTTGAAAAATGCATGGAATTCCGAGTCGCCAAACAGTGTGTCCACCCCGCAGTGGACCGCCCGGGCCGCTGAGGCCGAAGTACCGGGTGCTACTTAGCAGGTCGGGCAGTGAGAAGTCCAGATAACTTCATTCCCGGCGATCTCGACGATCCTCGCCACGAAGCTCCAACATAATCTATCAGGACTCACCGGATGAGCAGGTTGATAGGACGTTTGACTGGTCCATGGACACATGCGGCGCGACTTCGGAACCGCGGGTGAGTTTAGAGCAGTCGTCAGTAGCCACCGCACGAGCTCAACGCAATACGTTGTAGTATATCCACCAGCACGCCTGACGGCACCACGTTAAGAACTGAAGATTTACCTCTATCTGGTGTGCGCATCCTAGAGATCGGGCAAGTCATAGCAGGTCCATTCTGCGGACAGCTACTGGGGTCAGTCTGGAAACATGCTCGCAAGCCCTGAGTTTCCCATCGCACAACTGTCATGAGTCTTGTCTGATCGTGCGTGAAGGCATTTCGGTGCTGAGGTCATCAAGGTCGAGCCTCCTGGTGTGGGGGATCCTCTGCGCGTTTGGAGGGAGCTCGACGTCGACGGCGTGAGTCCATGGTGGAGGAGCATAGCACGGAACAAGAAGAGCATCACGATCGATCTGCGCAAGGAGGAAGGCAGAGAGTGCGTTGTATACTTGATTTACTCTACATCTACTCAACTGACCCGTATGACAGACTCGTCCGGAGACTTGCTATGAAGAGTGACGTCCTTCTGGAGAACTTCAAACCTGGAAGTGAGTTGTAGGCATTCTTCAAGCGCTGCTTATGCCCATATTGTCGTTCCAGCTCTAGAAAAATGGGGCTTAGGTCCAGCCGATCTGCAAAAGCTAAATCCCTCATTGATTTTCACTCGCGTCAGTGGATACGGCCAGACTGGTCCATGGGCTTCCCGACCTGGCTACGCATCCGTCTGCGAAGCAGAATCGGGCTTTCGATACATCAACGGTATCGCCGACCCGGCGATGGGTGCTTTATCTGGTCCGCCAATTCGCCCGAACATTAGTCTTGGGGACTCAGTGGCAGGCTTGCATGCTGCATTCGGCACCGTGAGTTGGTCTGATCAATGTAGAATAATGCACACTTAAACCGCGCGTAGGTTCTGGCACTGCTGTCCAGAAAGAACCGGGAGTCAAATGGTCGGTCTCATAAGGGGCAGGTAGTCGATGTGAGCATCGTTGAAAGGCATGCATCTGCACTGACTGGTTTCGTCAGTTCTTGCTGACATAGATCATCTCGTCTAGTATGTTGAACCTCATGGAAGGCATCATCCCAGAGTATAATCGCAAGGGAAAGGTCAGTTCCAATCCTAAGCCCGTGCCTTGAGAGTGAACTCCTAGCCCCGCTCTCAAGATTCGTGGGCCATCTGGCTCATCTGTGACGGGTATCGTCCCCACGAACGCATATCCATGCAAGCCATCTCCTGCTTCTCCTGATGTCCCATCATACGTGGTCATTGGCGCGAACGCAGACTCCATGTACAACCGTCTCATGGCCGCCATTGGAAGGTCGGACCTAACCGGGCCAGAATATGCCCGCAACCACCATCGTGTCGCACGCCAGGCGGAGATCGAGGCAGCAATTTCTGCGTGGACGCAAGAGCGCACAGCCGAAGAGGCCGAAGCAGTGCTACAATCCGTTGGAGTTCCTACTGGGCGTGTCGTCAGCGTAAAGGAAGTAGTCGAGAGTCCACAAATTAAGGCCAGAGGAGTTGTAGAAGATGTGTGGGTAGACAAGGAAGATGGAGGCTGGAATGTGAAGATGGCGAAGGTGTTCCCGCTGCTGAGTGACTGCGAGTCGCGTACACGGTGGGCGGGTCCGGAGCTGGGTCAGCACAACAAAGAGGTGCTGATGGGTGAACTGGGTCTCTCTGAGGAAGAGATGTCTCGGCTGCAGTCAGAGGGTGTCATTGGTAAATAGTACGAAGCACCGGAATGTACATAGATAAATACACAGACACCCAACGCGTACGCCCCACGAAGAGGAAAATTTCAAGGCCATGGTAAGTGATATACTTCGCTTTCTTCTTCGCTCCCTGGTTTTCCGAATACAACCTCTGCCTCGGGTAGGTGTCCGTCATGGAAGGTCATGACAATGTTGAACAGAGTTTCGGTGTCTCCTCCAGTTATCCTAGACGGATCCGGATAACAACATATAGATTTCGGATAGTCATGAGTGTCCGAGAAGAAGTGGTCTCGCAAGAAGTGAGCATCGACGGCGTCTTCAAGATGCTCCACTCCCACCCCCGAGACAATCTCCTGGCAGATCTCCTGGGCTCGGTTGAGCCTTGTAGGAGAACTCTCGAGCCATGGAGGCTCATCGACGAGTTTATTCTGGAGGAAATGGTTGGTGTGCAGAATGATCCCATGCACGTCCTCTTCGAGATAGACACCCCCACACGGAGACAGCTCGAGTCCACGAGCCATATGCCTGTCGGCTATGAGGATGTGCTGGCTTGAAGCCGCACCACCTAGACGCTCGATTTCGCTGATGGCAGAGCTGGCGGAATCGCACTCGAGGGCAATTCTGAGGAGTACATGTATGGGAAGAAGCGTGGTTGATATGGGTCGAGCACGGATCGCGTTGAGACAGACTCCGACAGAGGCTGAATTGAACCCTATCTTGCCTACGATCCCTGGCTGAGTACATATGAGGATCAGCTGCTTTAGGAATCTAGGCAGGAAGGCCTTACTTCAATGACCATCCAAATGGTAGGTTTACCGGCTTGATATTTAGTCGCGATAGCAAGGTTCTTCGCCACGGGTCTCCTCCAATCCCAGTTTTGTGCCAGTACCTGCTTTCTCGGGCCCAACTTCCACGCTAGACTCGTGCACCCATCATCCCACTGACCAAGTGCGATCTCGCTCCTGGAATTGAGAGCCACGATGTCAAGCAGTCCGACATTCGGGTCATCGATCCCGTCAGCGATGCCACGCATCTCCTGGAGGAGATCGGGAGCAAGCCTCTCAATGGCTGAGCAGAACTCCTCCGCTACACTGAGCACTTGCGTCCATTCGAACTTGCAGTTCTCGAAGAACAGGTTGCGGTACAGCTCAAGCTGGCTGCGTATCTGGTTCGATAACAAGCGTCCGTGCTTCAGACCAATCTGTCCCGGGCTTGCATGTCAGCGCTCATGAGTCGCGAACTGCAGAACATCTTCACAATACCTCGTATGAAGTGCCACTGAGCTCAATCCGGGGGATCCTATGTATCGACATTGCTGCGCAGAGGCTAGAGAGTGGGAGGACCCGGCGAACTCAGGTCGCCTACTATTTTCGGTTCTGATCCATCCGGCGTCAGGTACATCAGTGTGAGCAATATATGGCAAGTGGACAGCCTGGAACGGGCGGGGGAACTATCGATATACTATAGTTTTGATCAAGATGGAGAGGGGGCTCATACGTTCGTAGAATGTATGCCCTGTATCCGAAGACCATATGAGCGCCCTCTCTAGGCCTTCAACCACACAATCAGGCACCTGCCCGGCGCGGCGAAGATGGCAGCCGTCGCAGGAATCATCGAATCTATACATGAAGATGTCCAGGGCAGTAGGTCTGATGTTTCGAGGAGCAGAGTCGTTCAGAGAGGGGGTAAAATTACATACCAGAGGAATGGTGACACGTATCGGATGGGTTTCAAACAATGACCAACTTAAGCTACTTCGACATCTTAGGCTATGCTGTTGGACAAGAGCACAAGATTGTTGATCAACGGGAGACGTCAGATCGTAACATGGTGACTGGGTGCATGTTACGCCTTTTGCATACGATGGCAGATCGGGCTTCACGTTCATCATGATGAGATGAAGCTGGACGGCTGCAGTGTTACAGCACCGAGTCCAACTCGTGCAGCCGCGCAGCGGAACTTGATGCGGTCACATGACTAGCGCCATAAAGCGTATTGAATCTCCGCTTGAAACGCGATCAAGAGACGTGTCTCGGCATCGCGAATTCTAGTGCCGCTCTTGACTTTGCATTCACACTACTAATCTGCATATGCGTTGGCGGGGTGGTACTTGGTCTGTTTTGGCATTCAAGTATTCTGCGTTCGATTTTTGCAATCACTTTGATGGAGAAGTATAATCCAAGCGACTTGCTCAATTCAAGCAGAAGCGGACCCGGAGTTGCAGATGTAAGGGCCTCCAGATGCCCTGGCATGGTCTCGAATGACGGGAAGGTGACTTTTGTAGCTTGAAGACACGTCGAATCGCTTTCTAACTAAGGAGCCGAGCAGTACTAGAGATAGGTCGCGATGATCGGGGCGCCAAAATTCCTAGCACACCCTGCTTCAATACGATATTCGGGAGACATACGGAAGCAACATCCAGGAAAATATTCATGGATGAGTGATCACCTGATTGTTCTCAATATCCTTTGTGAAGGGACAATCTCATATAACACACCTGTACGCGAATGGACGAAGTATTGGAAGCAAGAGAATGAGTGCTGAGACCCATGCGAGTAAGCTCAGACTGTCCTTTCTATTCGGATGGTTTGAGTTTTATATCATCCATGCAGGGATATCTCGCGACTCGCATATCATCGCGCGGCTGCAAGACGCCTGTTGCACAAACCCAACCTTATTGACCATGTTCTGGAGCTCCTCCATGGATACTCTGCAATACTGAGGCGACGGGAGCAGCTTACCGATGACGAAGAAGCGCCCCAAGTGGTGCGTACTAAATGAGGCGATCGATGATTTTAGGCCTTGAAATGCGCATTAGTACAGAACTTGAACATTGTATGCGCCTATATTGACCATTTGAAGCGTTCATCGACGACTGGGTACATTTTCCGGCGCATATAGGGTAACAAGAACAACCATAGGATGTTTCGGCGACCAGCACTTGGCGGGGGCGTCATGCACTATGGTCAGTTCCACGGGTCCGACTTTCTAGGCCGCTGACGCACCATCCTCGATCGAGAGTCGAGACCTATAAGCACGTGCTACGCGTTTTCCACGTGGCACGTGCCTGCCCCTGACACAAGGCTTGAAGGAGGCGGCCTTACATGGCGAGCAGCCATCTCCTGTTCGCGTCTTGCTTGCACCACGTTCCCCATATTCCGAAGAAAGATCATCATGGCGACGTTGTTTTACTACTCAATACACTTCAAGGTCGTCAAGTTGATCCTCCACAACCGATGTTGCTGCGGTCTCAGTAGAATGGGTTCTTATCAGATCTTAGGCCTCATGCCATACACAGCCGGTATAGTGGTTGCGCAGAGATGGCTGGAAACAGGCACTGTTTGCAATCTTCTATTCTCTTCTCTTGCAGCACCGTCAGATGCATGATGCTTCTTATGCTGCGGCACCGTTGCGGCGACTTGTACCTTGAGCAATGACTTGTACGTATATCGATCTGTATCATGCATCCGTCAGAATTCATGTTGATTAACGGAATACAACAGGACAGAACAACACATTGGATAGATTGTGATCGCAGCATCAGTCCAATGTTGCGATGTAGCCATTCAGACCCTCTCGGTGCGTTTACCCACCGAATCATCATCACACTGGGGCCGTACGCGTCTCCTCCCGTTCCTTGTTTCCCCATGCGTGCCTGATGATCCACGTCCCTTCCTGTTGCGATCTGGCAAACACACCACGGCTCTCGATCGGGGTTGCCACGTCAGCCTAGCAACTCTCCCCACTCTCCTTCCGGCATCCTTCCTTACCGCACGCAACCTCGCTGTGCCTGAGAACTTTCATGGGCGTACCTCGGAGCCTTGTTTGGTTGGCTAGCTTTGCCTTTCCCAAGGCGTGCCTTTTGCCACCGCATCTGTATCGCTCAGCAGCACCGCCCCTGCATGCATTCCCAGGCGTCCAAAAATAACGCTTGCTCCTTCCAGCCCCCCCGTTCCGCCGGCTCCCCGGCATCTCGCAGACACGGTCTGGGCAGGCTTGTGCCAAGTAATGCACGGGCTTTCACGCGGGATTGAGACCGAGCAGGTCGCGACGATGTGAATACCCCCGCACGCAACAAAACCCAAATTGGAATATCTAGCAGTTGAGCTGGCAAATATGACGTGTGGGCGGGTCCGCTGTGATATTCAAGCCCGGGGCTGTGAGGTGTGCGCTCCATGTGGATCCCATTATGCCCCAAGGTTCGGGATATCTTTGGCCAGACAGGGGCGTGCCCCATCTGCGCAGTATCTTGCGCGTGGATGACAGGCAGCTAGATTAACAAGAATGACGAGTCACAGGGATCATAATGTGTGCCACAGGGATCCCGTCGTATCTCACGCCGGTCCTGGCTTGCTGGGCGAATGTGTCATAGGGCCTCAACCGGAACAGGCGAAACAGGTGGATACGTGGGTACGATCTTCAGCCCTGCCGCGCTCCGCTGGCTGGACCATCAAGATGCGCGACGACATGGTGCCATACGCCCTGAAGAACACTTTCTGGGGCTGTACGAGCTGCGTGACGTCGGTGGTGAATGCACCGCCAGCGAACGTCTCGGGGACGGCATAGTAGAAAGTACAAAGCCACGCAGCAAAATTCGCCGTCGCGCTTCTCGAGGTCCCTGCAACCCCTTCCACATCCTTCTCTTACGCGTAGGCGCCCGGTTGACTGGACACGGACAGCAGAAGCATGGTCTATACTTGCATCTGTGGAGCCCGCGTCGCACCTTCAATGGCACAATCAGCCCGGGTTCGCAGCGAGCATTATTCGAGGCCTCGTCTTCGTGGCCTCGGGCGGCATTGCTTCCAGTCCTGCACTCATCCGAGGCTCTAGCTTAGCGTCGGATATGGTGCGCGCGCACTTCTATTCGGAGGTAGACGAAGCGACTCGCGAGGGGTGAAGGCTGGCGCGCAACCACTGACGCAATCGTATCGAAGTCCTCGGAGGAGGATGGGTCAAACACGGCGCACAAATGTTATCTTCCATTCATCTGGCAACCCGACGCTAGCGTGCTTGGACGCGCGCGGAAGGCAAAGTGATTGCATGGATTCTATGCGTTGTGCCCCTTCTCGTCCCAAGTATGGTCATTCTCTTCCGTTGCAAGCGATATGGGGCTTCCGCGTCGATATCAATATGATGGTGATGGCGATGGCGATTGCGGCTCACGGACAAGCTCATCTGGCGCGTGGAAACAGCGTGGCAGCTCCTGCCACGCTCCATGATGTATCGCCTTCCCGACTGGGCTCGCTTCGCGATGGACGATTGGCCAGGGCGGCGAGACGCCGAGTATGTTATGGAGCAGCCTCGGGACGACAATGGAATCGCGGCGACATAGATTGGCGCGGAAGGCGTGAGGATGTCTTCCCTGTCCAAGCGGTCGCAGCCTTGTCTACTGGAGCTGTACGTTGGAAATACGGAGCACGCCATCGATGCTGTGCGGATTTCGATCGAAGGGCCCGACATCGCGAGGCGACTGCAATACAAGACAGGCCCAAAGCTCGCAGGAAGAAGACAAGGACGGCTCACGCTGCAGAGCGGAGGGGATGCGACGGCACAAAGCAGGGACACGCGGACTGTCGCGCGTTGCGGCGGTGCGGTGCGGTGCGAGGAAGCCCCGTGCGTGTTGCGTAGACAATGCGGGGCAGAAGCCCCTGGTGACTGCAGGCTTGCCTGGTTGGTGGGAGCGCTGCTTCGAGAATGCTGCAGCGAGCTTGTTGGCGACTTATGATTATTTTGGCTCGGCCGTGGGACCCTGGAGCCTATTCGGTGCACCCGGCGCGTCGCCCTTCGGATGGCGGAGGGTTCTGGACGGGGTTTTGTCAGCGGCCCCAGAGGTGGCGACTGCTGGCAGGAGCCGGCGTGGAGGCTCGCGGACGAGGCATCAGCATGCACGGCAGGCCGGAGGCCAAGGGGTGTGGCGTGCGCGGTGGATCAGGCGAATCGGGTGACGGGGAAGCGGGTGCTGGCAGCGAGGATCAGGAAGTGCGGGAAGCGGTGAGGGTAGGATAGATGCGAATCGCAGGAGCGGACAGGCAGTCGTGCTGTGGCACGTCCTGGCAGGATTGGGTGGTTCGGGCGCGCAGTGTTCCGCTGCGGCAGCTGGGCGCGCGCACGCCGATCTCTGGGTGGAATGATGTGGATGATGGGAGGCTGATCCCGCGAGCAAGTCCGCTGTGTCCGCCTCCGCGAGTTTGCTCCGTGTCGTCTGCGGGTGCTATGCCTAATCCGGTAACCAGTAAGAAGTCCGGACATGTTCAGCGCATCCACCCACGGTTTTCAATGGCGCTCTGACAAGGTCTCCGACCAGGCGAACGAGGCTAAATCTCCTCGCACAGCCTGACCCGACGAACAGCGGTCAAACTCTCCTGATGGGCGCTGGATAGCTCCGGATTGGAATCACGCACGTACGCAGGCGGAACGCATATATAGTCCTCCACTCGTCCCCGCTCTTGTCCAACCCCCGCTCAGCGAGAGCACACACAGCCCACCCGCAGCGATATATCCTCCTCCTCATCGTTGTCGTCGCCGACATGGGCAACTCACACTCTGCTGGCCCAGACTTGCACCACCACCACCACCACCGCCAACCTCCGCACCACTCCAAGGCAGTCGTGCGCAAGCGTTCGACCGCCTTCTCCGCCCTCACCCTCGGCTGTGCCTCTGCAGATTTCGCAGAGAGCGAGTGCGCGTCGCAGGACACCACCGCTGCAGGCACCGAGCGTGAGCGGGACCGCGATCGTGATTCGTCCCGCGACGAGAAAGTCAGCTTCGACCCACCGCCGCTGTACGCCTACTCGACCGTCGACCTCCTCGAGGACTCCGTCTCGGCTGCATACAAGGTGTTCCTGAAGGAGCACCCCGAGTACCAGCTCACATGGATCCTCGACGCGCTCCGGCGTAGCGACTTCGCCCGCCTCGACCGCTCCGGCGAGACGTATGTCGACTACATGGGCGGCTCACTATATCCCGAGAGCCTCATCCGTGTCCACACCGGGTTCCTCAACCGCAATGTGCTCGGGAACACGCACTCGGTCAGCAACGCGTACGTTGTTTCATCTACTCTCGCGACAGCGCCTTCTCCGTGGGGCGTTGGGATGGCTGGTGGCTGTATGCGCGCGCCATTCCGTCCCCCTGCGTCATAAACGCCCGTCGATGCATTAACGAAACTTCGATTTGGCGCTCACTGCCGCCCCTTCCCTGGCGCTGCATTGCCCCGAGAAACTCTATCGGGCTTCTCGATCTCCATCAGTGCGCGCTTCCGTTCCCGTCGCTCGCATTCCCCCTTGTTCCCCATAATGACTGTTTTGTTCCGTCGCCACGCGTGGCGTCGGAGTTCATCTGCGTTGCACTCGGGGTCCCTCGGCTCGCACGAGGCGCTGATCACTGTATACGATTGTGTGCTCATCTTCGCTCTCGCCCACAGATCGAAACTCTCCGCAGCGTGTGCTGAGGAGGCGCGCCAAACCGTTCTGTCATTCTTCCGGGCGCCGCCGGGCTACACGGTCATCTTCACCGCCAACGCGACGGGCGCGCTGAAGCTAGTCGGCGAGTCGTTCCCATTTGCGGAGGGCAGCAAGTACGTTCTCGGCGCAGACTCGCACAACAGTGTGCACGGCATACGGCAATTCGCCCTGCAGCGCGGGGCCGAAGTATGCTATATTGAGTCGACCGATCATGGCGGTGTTGACCCTTCCGATGCCAAGGTACCTATTTTGCTGCACCTCGCGGTCTAGCTCTTACCCATTTACTTCCCCTGATACCCAGGCCATCCTCAAACAAAACCGTCCCCAAAACAACTGTTCTGCTCCGTGCCTTTTCGCGCTCACCGGCCAATCCAACATCAGTAACAGCAAGAATCCGCTTTCCCTCATCCAGTATGCATCATCACATGGTTACTATACACTCCTGGATGCCGCCGCGCTCGCGCCGACATCCATAATCTCACTCACCGAGACGCCTGTCGACGCAATGGCGATCAGTTTCTACAAAATGTTCGGCTTTCCGACTGGTGTCGGGGCCCTAATTGTCAAGGAATCCGTCCTCTCCCGACTTGAGCGTCCCTGGTTCGCAGGCGGTACTGTCGATGTTGTTCAGGCGCCGGGAACCATTGTCACAATGTCCGCGGATCTCCATGAGCGGTTCGAGGTATGTCCCCCTAGGCAAAAAAGGCAAGGGTGGATGCTAATGCACGATGCGATGATGTAGGACGGGACGATCAACTATCTGAATCTACCTGCGATCACGGACGGACTCCGCTTCCTCTCCGCGTACCTCCCTTTCCTCCCTCTTCGCCTCTCAGCGCTTTTGCACCATCTCGTCGAATCGCTCACTCAGCTACGACATGACACGAGCGGCACACCTATTGTGCAGATCCTCTCGCGCACGCCCGAGCGTCACCTCAGGGCAGTAGGCGAGCAGTCTGACACTGGCTCCATCGTCGCGCTCCTCTTTCTCTTCGTGGGTCTCTCCCCCATCACATGTGATGTTTCATTAATTGATCTGCCGCAGCCCTCCGGCGAGCTCATGCCGAACACGTTCATCGAGCACGCGGCCGCTGCGCACCAAATATCGCTACGGACCGGATGCATGTGCAACCCGGGCGGTGCAGCTGCGCTGCTCGGCCTGCGCGATGCGATGGCCGCATTGCCCCCTGCGCCAACGCTCAAGGAGTTCTCGCGGGAGATGGGCCGCGAGCTCGGCGTTGTGCGCATCAGCCTCGGGCTTGCGACGGACTTCCGTGACGTGTGGCGCGTGATACGGTGGGCCAGTTCGCTCGGGAACGAGCGCATGCGCTCGGTGATGTGGGCGGACTGGCTTGGCTCGAAACGCGGAGAGGCGCTTTGAGCTAGGGGGTGGCTGCAGAGGCATGGAGTTCCTGGAGATCCTGCGCTACGTGCTACTATGAGGAGCTGGCGACACCCGGACGCTGTGGAAGGCAAAAGCCCAGACGTGTATGTACCCTGTATGATAGTTCGCGTGCCTCATGTCCGTGGATTTGTACCACTATGTGTACTGAATCGTTCTCAGGACTATGCAGCAGTCGTGTAGCGTAGTAGTGTATACCCTCCTAACTTAGTCTAGACGTATCCTCGGGTACGCAGCCAAAATACTAGCGATTTCCCGTCACCTTATCGGCTCGTCATGAATGACAACTGCCTTTCGGACATAAAGTGCTAGCCACTAGGCCGTGTGGCGCCGATTGGTATCAAGCAAGTGATGTTCTGATGCCGACGAGCTAGTGCAGCCTCTTGGGTACAGCGATTACCAGAGCTGTAGCTATAGCACTGCAATCTCAATTAATGTATTCCATATCCTGCGCAGCTCACGAGAATGGCAGGCATCCTGGCTGTCATAGAACATGACGTAGCAACCGGGCCATGCATGGCTCGTCGGAGCGCCTCGATTTCCAGCGTCCATCGAGATCAGATCCGCCACCAACGCCACAGGGCCGTGGTTTGTGGGTGGTCGCAGAGGCCTATCCGGGTCGGCGCTTCCGGTGCGAGGCGCCGGAACATGTCAACTTCAGGAATGGGTCCGGCGGTCGGCCTGGACGACATAGTGAGGAGTGCTGAAAGCAGCGTCCTCGGCACTTACTAGCCGAGAGCAGGTCTTTGATTGTAATGCAGGGTTCGACTGACATTTGATAGTAATGAGCGAGATATCAGGTCTGCGGAGCTCACAAAGTCCGCCGATGTCTGAAATAAAACACTTTGGGGTCGGATAGTGCAGGCGATATCAACGCCGTATGAGCGCCGTGGTGGCATGGTTGACTGAGCGGATGGTTGACACTTCGGAGATAGATTGAAATGGAAGGATGACATGAGGGGAATTGCACACGGCACAAATAAGACACCAGGGATAGCAGGAGACAGTCCGCATCATATAGTACAGCATCACAGGCACATTACTAGAAATGACAGATGAGCTTAGAAGCGGTAGACAGTTCCACACAACAAACGCACCTTAATGAATTTAGCCATGAACTTTCTGCAGGGGAATTAGTATGGTGACAAGCATGCAGAAGCCGCATCACGCACTTGTGGAACTCCGTCCGTAACAGGTCGTTCACGAAATGCCCTGATGACTTATCCTTGTCCCTTGCGTTCATGGCCTGATTCTTGAAAATCAAGTCTGCGAGAAAGTCAGTCTGACATCGACTGCGTATAGGACAATATGCACCATCATCCCATCTCCGCTTCACAGCAAACGTCCCTGGCACAGTGGTGTCCACCCCATTGGGATTCTGCCCTAGTGCCGCAGCGAGGTTGAGCAGCGGGTTCGCAGTCGCAATCTCCACCTCCCGTGCAGCCGCCGATGCTGCCGACTGCTCGCGCTCCTGCCGGTCCTTCTCTTCCGCGCGCTCACGCTTGATCTTCTCCAGTTCGCGCAGCAACTCTGCCGTGTCGTCTTCCTCGTCATCATCCTCGTCATCCCTGAAGATAGCATTGATTTATCAGTACTACTCCAATAAAAATTTCACGGTAAAGGTCAGCAGAGTGCACGCACTCGTCCTCGTCTTCCTTGTCCTCCTTGTCCCCCTTCTCGCTCGCGTCATCCTCATCTTCATCCTTGTCCAGTTCTAATGCCTCCTGCAACAGCTTCCGTCGCTTGTTCGACTCATCGTCCTGCATCTGTGCAGCGGCTCCAGACTCGACCGCGAGTGGGGGCTTTCCCTCTGCTTTCCGCTTCTTGTCTCGTGCTTCCGCCTCAGCAGCCAGAAGTTCTGCGCGCAAATCACGCTTTGCTACTTCAGCTGACGAAGTCTGACCGGGTTGTCTGATATTGCATGACGCTTCAGCATCATTCATAGACACCTCGAAAGATTGTTGTATGACAAACCGGAACTTCAGCTTCGTGTGCGCGGCCATGTCGCGCACAGAGAACTGCCGAGAGCCACCCTTGACATCTTTCGCCTGCGCAGGGTCCCATGTAGGCCTGTGTGCTGTAGACATTGTTCGAAATCTAGCGAGTAGACTCTGAATGAAGGTGTGGCAGCTCAGGCGGTTGAAGGGAGGGGAGAGAGCTGGTTGTAGATTAGGCGCCGTAACTGCCGCCCGATACCTGGCGGTGCGGCGCGCTTGTAACTCTTGGACCTGGTCAGGTTTCCTGTCCTGACTTTGACATCTTGAACTTCATTGAGACTGGCTTGGGCTCGATGGCTTTCTGATTTGACCTCTGGAAGATCTCTTAATTTGTGTTATAGTGACGACTAGAGCCTCCTCGCGTGATCTCCGCTCGGCGACGACTTACGACTTGCTACGTTAAGTCTTCATTTCTTTGAAGCACCTGCCGGCACGCTTTCCCTCTGTGCAAGCTCGGGACAGTTATGGGCGTGGAACGAAAGCGTTCGCAACCTCAGGAGGTCACGGTGCCAATGGAGGACTTCGCCACGTCCAGCTCGTCCGCGCTCACCCGTCGTGCCCTCGGCGCAGGTGCGGGCTCGCCATATTATCCATATCAGCGCACTGCTTCCCCTCCAGCATCTGCATACTTCTCTACATTTACTGGTGACCACCACCAGGACCTGCAGCCGACCACACCGGATGCAACCTCGCACTTTGCGTACAGTACGACTTTGCGCAGGCACACTGTAGACCACCTCGGGATTCCATCCCAGGCAACAGGAGGAGCACTTCCAACTCTAGGCGAGCTACGCACTGCAGTAGCAACGGAAGGCCCCTCGGGACTCTGGCAGCGTACTGTCGGGCAACTCATAGCACGTTTCAGCTCTCGGGAGGGCTACGAGACACTGCCTACACATGTCCAGAAGGACGAACAGCAGGGCGACACGCCGTCTGCCAAATTTGCACACTACACGGTCCAGGTAAGCCCGTCATTCCGTTAGATTGCTACAGGGACATGCCAAGACTGCTGCGCAGGACACGCTCGCGCACTTCGCGACATCGCCTACGGACGGGCTGTCTGGCCGGATCGTGCCCGAGCTACTTGCCACGCACGGATACAACGAGTTCTCCGTCTCGACGCCGGAGCCACTGTTCATCAAATTTGCCAAAACGATCTATGAAAACCCGCTCATTCTCCTTTTGTGCGGGAGCGCGGTCGTGAGCGCGGTCATGGGAAACATAGACGACGCAGTGAGTATCTCTGTGGCAGTTCTCATCGTTTTGACAGGTGAGTGCAATTAGTGAGCAGCAGGGGCGAAGGCTGATGAGCCAGTACAGTGGGATTTGTGCAAGAACACCGATCAGAAAAGAGCTTGGAGGCCCTTAACAAGCTTGTCCCACACCACTGTCACCTTATTCGGTATGTCTCGTTTGTCACAGACCTTGTGCTGCAGAAGACCTGGGTGCACGGTGGTGCATCTACGCCGGTCTATCTCCGCATTGTCTCATCGTTAATCTGATTCATGCACAGTGACGGCAAGCCACTGCATTTACTTGGAAACGAGCTCGTTCCAGGTGATTTGGTCACGTTCACAACGGGCGACCGGATACCCGCAGACATTCGTCTGATCTCGGCGGTCGACCTTGAGATTGACGAAAGCAGTCTGACTGGAGAGACAAACGCCCGGCGCAAGGATACCGAGGCTTGCATGCCGATAGCGGGCACAACACCAGGCTAC
Organism: Obba rivulosa; assembly: GCA_001687445.1. Taxonomy (NCBI): domain Eukaryota; kingdom Fungi; phylum Basidiomycota; class Agaricomycetes; order Polyporales; family Gelatoporiaceae; genus Obba; species Obba rivulosa. The sequence goes on along the minus strand of KV722427.1, from coordinate 70,803 downwards.
TCGAACGGCTACACTAACGGTCACGGGATACATCAACCGGTAGCGCTCGCGGAGCGGACGTGCATCGCGTATATGGGGACGCTAGTGCGAAACGGTACGTTACTAGCGGCGGGATATGGTGCGGTCTTGACTGGTAGTTTCAGGCAGAGGCTCGGGCGTCGTGATTGCGACAGGGACACAAACCGAGTTCGGCGTCATCTTCTCTATGATGCAGGATGTACGCCCTTCTCTGCTCGAAGCACGCCGCTGACCACAGTTTGAGACAGGTCGAAGAGAAGCGCACGCCGCTACAGCTGAGTATGGACGAGCTGGCGAAGAAGTTGTCGCTAATCTCGTTTGGGATCATCGGTGTCATATGTGTGATCGGTGTACTCCAGCATCGCGCTTGGCTGGACATGTTCACTATTGGAGGTACGCGGCTTCCTGTGCCCCTTCCGCTAGGCGGAGTGAGAGCGGGACATTGCTGACGCTGGCGTTCGGCGAAGTACAGTGTCGCTTGCCGTCGCTGCTATACCTGAAGGACTCCCGATCGTGACGACGGTGACGCTTGCGTTGGGGGTTCTCCGCATGTCCAAGCGCAAAGCTATCGTCAAGAAGTTGCATTCGGTTGAAGCGCTCGGGTCCGTATCGGTCATATGTTCCGATAAGACCGGTCAGTCATAATCTGCCATGTTTTGTGACAGGAGCTTACTTGTCATGGCAGGGACCCTCACCAGAAACGAGCAGACAGTGACAGAGCTCTATGCTGTTGACGAGAGCATTACGATCAATCCCTCTGCCCCCATCGCGCCTGTGCAGGGAATATCTCCCGCTCTGCGGAAGGCGCTCTCCATTGGATCGTTATGTAACAATGCCATACAGGGAGAGGATGGTGCATATGTCGGCCAATCTACAGATGTCGCCCTAATAAACGTTCTATCGCTATTTGGCTTGGACGACCAAAGGCCGGTAGGTACACGATAGACGCTCAAAGGAGGCTTGTCTGACTTGGCGCCGCCGATAGACCTTCACGCGCCAGTCTGAGACTCCCTTCAGCTCCGACCGGAAGTACATGGCAGTCAGCGGCGTGCACAACGTCTCTGCGTTGAATGCCCCCGCAGGCACCAACCGAGAGATGTACTACATCAAAGGGTCTATAGATGCCGTTCTCGATCGTTGCAGATTTTACTATGTCTCCGATGACTCTACACCCGGACTGGATTCCAATACCAGGAACGTCATCCTATCCAAGGCCCAAGCTACAGCGTCTCGCGGCCTTCGTGTTATCGCTGTAGCTTACGGATATGGGTCTGTTGAGACTCTAGCGCCGTCGTCAAGCTTGCCTTCGAACCCGCCCTCACGTGCCGCAACGCCAAGCCTCCCTGCCGAGCGAGACAAGTCCAAGACGAACCTAGTATTTGTCGGTTTCCAAGCTATGCTTGATCCCCCGCGGAAAGGCGTTGCAGACGCCATCAGCCTGCTGCAGACAGGCGGCGTGCACGTCGTGATGATCACTGGAGACGCGGAGGAAACCGCGCTCTCGATCGCGCGCGCGCTGGGACTGCTGGTGTCCAGCGGCAGCAGTGCGTGTCTGACTGGACAGGCTATCGACCGAATGACGAAGGAGCAGTTGCGAGAGCGGGTTGGTGGTGTGTCCGTGTTTGCGCGGACTACGCCAAAGCACAAGATGGCAATTGTGGAAGCCTTCCAATCCAGGGGAGCCGTCGTAGCCATGACTGGCGATGGTGGTATGTGGTTCACATTCATTAACATGTATAATGTCTCAGACCTTCTCAGTAAACGACGCGCCTGCTCTGAAGATGGCCGACATTGGCGTATCTATGGGTAAGAGTGGAACTGATGTAGCGAAGGAGGCTGCGGATGTCATCTTGGTGGATGATAATTTCACTACAATTCTACCTGCCGTAGAAGAAGGTTTGTCTTGACCACATGTCTCACATGTCTACTGTGCGGCTCACTCATGCATACAAAATACCGTCAGGCAAATCCATTTTCCATAACATCCAGAATTTCCTCGCATTCCAGCTCAGTACTGCTGCTGCTGCTCTCACCCTGATTACCCTCAGCACGATGCTCCATCTGAGCAATCCACTGAATGCCATGCAAATTCTCTTTATCAATATCCTCATGGACGGTGAGTCCGCTTATTCAACTCGCCTTGTGCTCAGCGCCGAATATATGAACACAGGTCCTCCGAGTCAATCTCTGGGAGTTGACCCAGTAGACCCTCAGATCATGCGAAAACCCCCCAGGAGGAAAGACGAGCCAGTTATTAGCAGAAGATTGTTGCATCGTGTTCTGTTTTCGGCGATGATGATCATCGGCGGCGTACTGTTGATCTATATGTTCGCTCTGTCTGATGAGCATATATCAAAGCGGGACCAGACTATGGTAAGACAAGCTTGTTTCAAGGCCGACGGCTTACTGACGGTCATCTTGGCGATCAGACATTCACGTGCTTCGTCTTCCTCGATCTCGTTTCCGCAGTACAAAACCGCGGGCTTGGATGTGGACTCGTACAAAACCGCATGCTAGTCACTACGGTCTCCGTTTCCTTCCTCGTACAACTCGCCCTCGTCTACGTTCCCGTCATGCAAAGCATTTTCCAAACAGAAGCATTGGGGTTCAGGGATCTCTCCACATTACTAGAACTGGGCTGCTTATCCTTTGCGCTCCACGAGGGACGGCGCTGGTATGAGCGGAAGTTGAATGCAAGCGCGACATACGCGACTGTTGCTGAGGAGATGGCCTAGGGGACTTCAGCTCTGTCGGACTATTTATGGGGCCATTTGGTGGATACTCCAGTAGATGTTGTCACGATTACACACCTTATACCATCGTGTTTGAAACCCTCTCCATTCAAAATATCACATTGTAGCTCCTCCATGGTAGTTGTTGCAAGTGATCAAACCAATAGATGTTTCCTTCCCATGAGGACGAGAAGGAAGTCGGGACAAATTTTGTCTCCTGACAACGTCTAAGTTTGGGGCTCTTCCAAGTTTGAAGCACTGTTAGAGACATGCTCGCTGTCTAGTTTTATCCCAGGATCCTGACACGAACCTAGCGCCCATGTTATAGCTGACCTTTTGGCCGCACAGCCTCTACCCCTTTATATTTCGCCACGTTGGGCTGGCGACCGAACGATCTGTGCACTCCGAGATGATTCGTATCACCTTCTCAATACTAGGTCACCAGGCGGACTTACAGCATTTTATCCGGTGTGCCTGGACTCTGGCGTATCGCCGAAATATTATCCTAGATGTTATCCTCCTTTCCTGTGCCTTCTATGCGATTTGCTAGCTCCATACGGTCCTGAGATTGCATACTTTGACTAATGACTATCATCTTTCACAGCTGGGGGTCCAAGCCAGTCAAGCTCGTTCTTGGTTAAACATTGTATCTAATTGCCGGAAAAGCTACCTATTTTTTGTTCGCATGTGCCATGCTCCCATGAAGATCGTCAACCAAGTGATGCGGGCCCAGCAATGCAGCGTGGATAGAAGGTTTGAGAGCCTAGATGAAGTACCCTGTGAGCATAGTCAAATCCTTCTGCAGCGTCACTCCTGCTTTTGTCATCATAGATGGGAAGATAAGGTTTGGTGGAGCGCTGGTATGCCACTGTAGGCATGCAACATGTAGCAACGTACGCAGTTGACTGCTGTGGAAGAACCCCGAGTACACCCTTGCGTTTGCCGTACTACGATCTACGGACGCCGTCTGCACTTGTTTCAGCATGTGTTCCGACCCGAGAGCAGCATCAACGCAGGTAAGTGGTCGATATAATATTTCTAAACGCACACTGAAGGAAACAATACAGACAACTTCGTCTGATAGCGCAGATAGCGTACAGCGGCTCGAGGAGCAGGTGTTAAGGGAACCAAGTCCAGAGCTTACGGTTAGTGCGAACCCAATCGCTTCTATGCACGAGTCGTAATCTCATGTTCTCAATTCTCACATTGTATTTACAGACTGCGCATGATTGCGGAAGCACGATTCGCGCAGAATCTCCTTCCATTGCACATAATACCGACAACCTGAGCTCTGGAACCACGGTTTCAACGCTTGTCCCTGGCTCTTTCATTGCGAGAGATACCATTTGGCTGGCAGGCCAGCATGATGGGTATCCGCGGACCAACTTCCGGGAATATATTGAACTCCGTCGTCCATCTAAACCCGAGAAGGCTCCAATTGACGTCTCACCAGCACTGCATCAAATCCACTTGACCTTCGGTCTCCTAGAAGCTGTGCTCGAGGAGAAGATTCCTGAGAGTCTCCTCCTTCATCGAATTCCCCGCGGGGACATCGTTATGTCCACTCGCAGGCTCCCCGCTATCCTTCGTGATTTCAGACATCGGATCCGAACCTTGCACAATGAAGATACCAATGCCCACAGGGAGTGGTTCGAGCGCGTAGAAAGCACATTACAACAAGCCCACACTCTCTTGATGATCGGCGTTGCATATCGCTGCAGTCCTTTCCTCAGGAACGACCTAGGTGTGCCGATCGAAGACGCAGCCCCGATCCTGTACATGATCGCTAGTATAGGTCAAGCACTGACTACGTCTAGTTATGCATTCAACAAAGGATCGAGTGCGCTCAGCTGGTCGCTCATGATCACGAAACGATTTAACCCTTACGAAAATGAAATGCTCACGAACGGATGGTGTCCATTCACAATCGGCCTGCTGAAGAAGGATGTCTGTGCACTGGGATATGCCAGCACTTGCCGGCCGCACATCCGCGAGAGCGTTGGGATACCGGGCCATGATGGATGTTCAGAGGAGAGATGTGTCATGAATACAATCGATACCACTACCTACTCTAATCGACATGTCACGGAGGCATGCAACTGTCTCTTCTCAAAGCCCCCGTTGGGCGAAGTTGTTCAGAGTCTCTCCGATTGGAAAGTCCCCGTAGTCAAAATTCGAACCGACCCAATCATTGACGTGGCGTGTATCAGCGCTGCTGTAACGCCGTACGTTGCAATTTCACACGTTTGGGCGGATGGCTTGGGGAGCGTGACGGAGAAGGGCCTTCCGACCTGTCAACTTCGACGGCTGGCAACATTGACGAATCAAATTGTCGAAGGAGGAGCGTTATGGATGGATAGTCTCTGTGTACCCGATATCCGCGACATGAGGAAGCGCGCCATAGGATTAATGGGTCAGACATACAAGGACGCAGCCGCAGTGTTAGTCATTGACTCCGGAATACGGTCGTGCTCTCTCAACGCGCCAATGGAGGAGAAATTGCTGAGGATTCTGACGTCAAGTTGGATGCAACGCCTCTGGACAGCGCAGGAGGCTCTCCTGGCCCGACTACTTATCTTCGAATTCTCCGACGGATTGACGACGATACCACACATCATGCTGCCGGGGAGAGATGATCAACTGGACCCTCTCCAGATGTATCTCTCGGGGGAATTATTACAGCTTTTGAGGCTTCGCGGCCCCGGTCCGCGGCTAGGATTGAGGAGCTTCGGATTTGGAGATGTGACAAGCCTTTTGCAAGTAAGGACTACGAGTAGAATGGAGGATGAAACCCTTGCCATTGCTAGCTTGCTGAACGTCGACGCCTTCGAGCTCGTCAATCAGATGCCGGATAGACGAATGAAGACACTATTCCTGTTGATGAAAAACATCGACTCTGAGGTGATCTTCCTCGATGGGCCAAAGCTAGGAGAACTAGGCTTCCGATGGACTCCCAAGACATTTATGGTTCCAGATGGAGGAAACATCTCGACCCGTACTCCCGACGCCGTGTGCACCCCGGAGGGTCTCTTCGCCAAATACTTCTGCATCTGTTTCGAAAAGATTACCTTGAAAAATTGCAAGCCAGACTGGTGCATCCGAGATCTAGTTAATAACGTGGTGTGCTTCGCTTGCGCCATAGACTATGCGGTGGATTATACGGCCGTTTCCGTAGAAGATGCGGAGGAATACACTTGCAATGCTGTTTTCCTTTCATCTCCGGAACAACGGGGATCAGTGGCGAAAGCTGGTGTCGCCGTAATGCTCGATATGCAAAACCCCGTTCCCATCGAGGGTGAATTAGTACGATTGAAAGCTTCATACGTGAAACCGCTAGCGATCACAATGAATCACGCAGAAGGGGACCTTTCACTTTATCCGCTTCAGAAAATCGTCGATGTTAGGACCCAGGTGGGCTGGCTCGATGTCTGTCTCACTTGAAGCTCGCATGTCAGCCAAGGGATTCGAAACTCAGGGACCTAGAATGCAATGTGAGCTCGTCAATCCTTCAGGTCTAATCATGGGATATGTCTTAATTGCAGTTTTTTAAACAGAATGTAGGTACACAAGTAGATGTCGGCTGATATCCAGTATGTTCCTGGAAACTGCGATTGGAGCGAGTTGAAAATGTCATAGACATTCGATGAACAAGTATGCAACTCATGTGGATGTAGATATATCAGAATGCGACTTGATAATATCAAATTACACGTGTAAGCGCGGTTCAATACTAATATACACATTACAGGTGTTGCGCATATCAAACAGGCTTCACTCTTGCTAGAACTACTCTCACATCACCAGGGGGGCCTTCAGCGGTAGCTGTGCCCCTTTGTCGGTTTCACCGGCTAACATTGGTACCATTACTATCGATAATTCCCGTCGTAACCTCTTCACATCATCGGTGAGACCGAATTCGAAGTAAGAGACTAATTCGACAACGAATGCCTGCAGCTCGTAGACCCTACGTGGAGTGATTTAATTTAGCGAAGCAGCCGGATGTTTGGAATGTGTTTGAACGTACGCAAAGCGCCACCCGACACAAGCTCTGATCCCACCTGCGAAGGTCAGGCTAAAATGATAGGGACCGGTGGATATGCGCGAACATTGATGTCAACAATCTAACATACAGGTTGCTGAAGACATCCAGAGTGGGTCCTCAGTTCGCTTTCCTGTTGAACCATCGCTCCGGATCGAATTTTTCAGCATCTTCTCCTCATGCATCTTTGTTTCCAATTCATGATTTGAGCGAACCATTTCAAGTCGAGACCGAATAGAAATACTGGCCGGTTGTATGCAACAACAGATTGAATCAGCCTGGTGTGTTTCGGGATTGCTATTTCGTGGATAATCTTGCCTGAGATCGTCGTGATCGGCTTGGTTAGAGGAAGCCCCTCATCCCTCCCCGATTGCCCGTACATGTGATGCAGTGCAGGGTAGAACCGCAAAATTTCACGCAACACAGCTTGAAGATACGGCATGGAATCCAAATCGGCGGCTGTAAAATCGGTCCTTCCACGTTCGCGGATCTCGGTCTCCTTCGCCCAGACTTCGGATCGAAGACAAGCCTGAATCTCGGCTTGTTTTGCTAGCTCAAAAGCGCCCAACTGAGCGTGTTTGAAGTAGTCTCCTATCCGGCAGCCATGATGGTTCTATATTTGAAGTATAAGCGGTTGAAAGACGAAACTCAGAAATAGACTATTTGACCTCATCTGAGAGATCATCTCGTCCTCTGTCAGGCTCGTCCTCTCATTTTCGGACGCATTGACCTTTACTGTTAAGTCACTCTCATAAACACCATCGCTGACTCGTATCCTAGTGGTATGCGTACCAAGGATGCTCAAAACGTCACGACCCGTCTTCTCGACAGATAAATCACGTATCTTGTTCTCGACCAGTTCGCAAGCAACCTTGTGTGCGGCTCGCTTGTTTGCACGTGCTTTATCCAGGCCCTTTCCAGGTAGGTGGTCGTACAAAAACTCTTGAATCTGCGACGGAACAAAATATGCCATGCTCTGTAAGAAGATCTTAGCGAGAGATGGAGCTGCACAAGTCTCGGCGCTTGAATAAGGACGGTCAGAATAGGCACGACATTCACGAGTCTGGAACGTACAGAAGATTCATATACGCCTTAGCAAGTTCATTATTGACGTCCTCCAAAGCCCTAAATTTGAAATTGAAGGCAGCTATGAGGGTGAGAAAATAGGTGAGGTAAAGGAAAACATAGCATACCTTCCCCTATGGCGTCCAGTGTGGCCGGAGAGACCCATCTCGGGATGTTAGGCACACACGACCGTCTATCCGACCCTTCGGGTATTTCCTTCCATCGACACGCCAACTTGACAGTTGACCACCATCAGACACTCATTTGCGGGTCATGCAACGGAGTATACTAACTCGTTCGACAAACCCGCGGAACAAAGGAACTAAAGGCTTGGCCTCTGGAGCTCCAAAAGCCGGGAGTATGACTTTCCTTTGACGTCGGTATGTCTCGCCTTCCAAGTAGTCAGTGCCTGAACGCATGGTGCATAGGTTTGCTTACCATCAGCCTATGAGAGACCATGGTCTCCGACCAAACGAGACACCATTCGACGCTCGGGTAGCTTGGGGAAATTGTAACCAGAGGTCTGGTAAATGTATTGTAATTCTTTCGGGTCTGATATTCAGAGCACGTCCTCCTGTAGTATCATCATCTATAAAGAGGTGCATGAATGAAGTTATAGGGACATCACCTACTCCAGAAGGGCCTTCGATACGAGTGCCTCCAAACCAGTCCAACCAGGCGAAGTCAGCCTCCCTTACCTGGTGGTGGAAGACATGCACAAGGTTACCTGAAGGTGGCAGTAATAGGTTAGAAAATACAGAGGATGCATCTGTTTTGACGGCTTGCCAAGGAGGAATGAGTCCGGCTCTGTACCTGGAATATCTGCCAAAGAAATCCTGGAAGAACGCTGGTATACGATATAAGCCAGAGCTATCACACCCAGACTCAGGCTCGCCATGATGTAGTTCATGGTGTACTAGCGTATGGGGTGCTAACGACGTATCTGATCACAGTTTGCGGTGTATAAGGAATGCCGAGGCGATCGAATTGGTCATAGGGCCAGTCAGAAGTGGCGACGAAGTTAGTCCCTGTGGGGTGCGCGCATGAACATGGGGGAGCTAGACCGGAAGTCCAAAGGATAGAACACTGCCACATACATTGCGGCACACACAATGTACTGAGAGCTCAGAATAGCCTACATTGCTCCATGTTTCTTCGACAAAATCCAGCAGAGGTGGGTGCGTAACGTTATCGATACTTAGTACTTACTATTTACCGCATGCATCGGCCAGGATGTCTACATACCTAGAACAAGCTACATAGTCATACCCATGAGGGTTGAACTTGCTCCAAGCCGAGATGACATTCTACATATGGGGCGTCAACCCTGAGACACCGAACTTTGATCGTGGTCTAGATTTAAGTGACATAAAACGCCAAAGATGGCAGGAAGGTCTAATTCGACTTCGGATGAGGTAGTAGCACATGTATTGCAATGAGCAGATGAGAAGCACCATGGCACCCGCATGCATTCCTTTTCAGCCTATCTTCGTGTCTTCAAGACAGACGAGACGGGTACCGATGCCAGAGTCCAGAACAGAGAATTACGCACTAGTCTCTACAGCAAGCCTTACATTAAAAGTGAGGAAAGAGACAAGGGAGATGGTAAGTATTTGAATCTGAAGTGACGCCACATATTTAGGCTATTAGCGCAGGGTCGGTTCCTCTGAGACAGAAGTAGCAGAATGGGTTCTGCAGTGAAGGCGTACAATGAGTTTGGTCGTAGACTCCTGGACATCAGAATAATGAAATTGATCTACAGGCTGAGGTAGAATAACAATAATGCTACAGGTACAATCCGGTGAAGTCCCAATATGACAATGTCAACGATACGTCCTAGATCCGCCAAAGGCCCGACGCATGCTAGCTCATGCACTTGCTATTACTACCGGAGGCAGAGCATCAGCGGTCTTCTTCTTCTTCGCGGTGCTCTTTGCCTTCTTGGGCATCTCGGGCGAGAGCGTCCCACGCAGCGACTCGGGTGCAGCGCCCGCGACCGGTATTGCGAACTCGAAGAGTGACTCGCCATCTGGCGGGCCAAGGCTGGGATCTGGCTCCAAAGACGGCCCTGCACCTTTGAGCCCCATTGGCGCTTTGGCCTTCTTCTTCTTTGCCGTGGCGGCCGTCGAGGCCGGCTTGAGGACTTGGCCGATAGGTCCGAGTTTGGCGTGCGAAGGGGAGGGCGGGTCGTCTGGAAGCAAGATGTTCTGCTCGGGAATAGGGGGTGGGGGTGGCTGGCTGGGGGCAGTGGTTGAAGACCCTGGTATGAGGCCTGGAAGTTGCGAGATCGCAGGGGCATTGGCGGGAGCTGCAGGGTATGTTGCGGATAATGTGGAAATACGCTGCTGATAGTATGGCTTGAGCAGACCAATCTGATCTTCGACATGCCGTGAGTCCAATGGTACGAAAGGTGGAGGTGGTGGGAACGGTGGCGGAGGTTCTGACGGCTTCGCGCTGCAGGGGAGATAAGTATACATAGCGAATCTCGCGGGGAGAAAAACATACACGGCTGTGCCCTCCTTGAGCCCTCGGTTGCCCTTGCCTTTGAGGAGCTTCTTCGGGATAGAGAGGCTCGACAAACCGAACTCGGCGGCGATGCCAAGCTCGCGTAGCCCGAGGAAGTCCTCCCCAAACGAGTCCGCAAAATTACCCCTGGCAGATGATAAGTGAGGTGCAACGAGAAATATAGATGTGAACGAACATGACGAGTTCTCCTTCCTCTTCTTCGTCTTCCGCGATGCGGAACAGGGCTTCATCATCCCATGCTTCTTCAGTAGTCTGGGGAACAACATTGGTTAGAATGGAACACGGTACATCTCGGAAGGCACTTGCCGCCTCCCGATAAGCACTCGCAAGCTTCTTCTCAAGCTCTGCCAGCCGCCCGCCATACCGTATGACGTCATCCTTGATATACCGTTCGAGCTCGTACACTTGTGTGGTACCGCTCTCGAACAATGTATGCAGGATGATTTCCTGCCCGACAAATGTGAGAGTGGATAGTGTGGAGGGATAATCGAGACTCACTTCCGCTGTCATTTTCTGCCCGAATTTGTCGCACAGGAATCGGATGGTCCGACCAACATTCATCAGGTATTCAGATGCCACACCTGCGAACACGTCCAGCGCGACTTTAGATGTCCCTGTGCCCACCGGTCACGCAAGCGTGTTAGAACAGGATATATGCACATACCTTGGAACCCGGCATGTTCCAGCACCTTCTTGCCCATCCAATGCAGACAATCGTCCGCATTTTCCTCTCCCAAATCGAGCCCAGTTCCGACGGGTTTCCACGGTCGCTCGTCAAGCGCCTCCTCCACCTCCTCGGGCGGCTGCACTGCTGGCTGCGCTGTACCCGTCCCGTCCTCCGCCTGCTGCTGCAGCGCCCCAAACTTCGCATGCGTCGTCTGCACTCGTCGTAGTGTACGTATGTTGTTGTTCATTAGCGAAAGCAGACTATTGGGCGACACCCCATCCTTCTTCTTGCGCCGCCGCTTCCCTTCCCGTGGCGGATCGGGTATTGCAGGGGCGGGAACGGCGGCGGGGAACGCTTCGGATGAATTGTGTGTCAGTGTAGGCAGCCCATTCCCGAGTATCTCTTCGGATTGCATTGCGTCCCACCACAGGTCGACGACGTGTTTACCTGGCAGATGGTCCAGCCGTGCTCGTTTGCGAGGCCTATCGTCAATGATCCCATTCCTGCTCGTGCAACATTGAGAACGAGACTTGAGAATAGAAGAACGGACTTACAGCTTGCGCTTCGCCCCCACCTCACCATCAGGCACGCCGTTCCAGCTGTCCGGAGACCCGCTGCCGCTGCTCTCGCTCTCGTCGTCATACACAGGCGCGTACCTGCTCAGCGTTGCCGCCAAGTCTGCTGCAGCGCTGTCGGATGCATCGACCATCTCAGTGTCCAAGACACGATCCAGCTCGCGATCTAGCCTGGCGAACATCGCCATGCCCTCGCCCGAGCGCACCACTGCCGGCGACTCCGGGAACGTTGCATCTCGTCGTGGTTTCTTGCTCCCAGCGGAGATGCCAACGGACTGCTTCGCCGGACTGGGCGATCGCGTTGACACTGGCGTATGTGTTCGTCCGTTGCCGTTGATCGTGATGCCGTTGAGTTTCGGCGTGACACTGCGGACACGAATGTCGCCGGGAATGACGGGGTCCGCACGTTCCTTGTAGTCCGTGATGTTCTGCAGCAGCTTCTCCGCCTTGGCCTTCAGCCGTGACGCGCACTGCCGGAGCGGGTGGTTCTGCCCGGCCACAATCAGCGCGGACGCGATAGCGGTGGCATAAGCGCAGCTCACCTCCGTCGCGTTGTAGGTGAAGCAGTTGGACCATATCAAGTCTAAGTCGTCTTTGAACTCCTTCTTAGATTTGTACTGTTTTTGCTTGACCTTCTTTAGCATGGTCTGCAGATCCATGGGGTTCGCGATGACTGCAGAACGTGTTCATTGTGGACACAAGCGCGACAAGTCGTTGCACATACCGTCGTAGTAGTCCGGCACCTCCGTCTTGGACACTGGCTTGAGGAACGCCTCCGCGTCGTGATTGTCCTGTGTGGCATGGTCATCACACCGCGTCTCTCAGCCACCGAGCACGCGCACCATCGTGACCGTCCGGAGGTCTTGCAGTAGACCCTCGAGTGAATCGTAGAATGCATCTGATAGTCTAGCATGATCGTGGCTCTGACGCTGCGATGTGTCGACTCGTTTAACTCGTTCGATGAACAGCATGCCACAGGACTCACACGGGCCTCCTTTACGGCACTCAGAAGTAGCTTCAAGTCGGCTCCTGGCACAGAGCATTTCACCTGACTCTCGGTCAGCGTCCTGAGTAGATTCTACATCAAACAATGCGTTAGAGTAGGGCTGTTATGATAGCATTCTGGCGTACATTCATGGTCCCATGCGTGCGGATGGCGGTGCGGAACAAGTTGAGGTTTAAACTCCGCGCGTATCCGCGTCCAATGCCGAACTCGGCCACAGCCCGAATCATACTGACTTTCTTTCTATCTTGTTAAGTCCCTTGGAACTTTGGTAAGATTTTGTCTTGCAACAATCTGGACACTGCACTTCATTTCTAAAGCTATGATATACACACTATATTCTATGCATGTCGTTTTACCTGAGAGAGTTTGAGAGGCGAGGAAGGATTGTATCGCTCTCCTGTAAACGGAGACTGAAATATCGTCGCCATTTTTAGTATACAATGAGATTACGTGATGTTCGCGCGCTGGTCAGAATCGAGTGCTCGCCGTCGTTGCTCTTGTCCTCAACGTCCTTAACGTTCTCATCGCGTGTTTTTGGCTCGTTTCCACTTCAATGCTGGGTGTTGACTGAACTTTGCTCAGTATTCTTGCGTCAGTTTCCTCACACATCAATCTACAACGTGGTCGATACGCTCAAGACGCCGCGCACCATGTCCGGTCTCAAGAATTCACTGTTTGGCAAACGACTACGCGCGACGCATCACGATACAGACGACGATGGTCCTCGACGAAATAGACCACGCGTAAACCCTATATTTGGCGTGGCGTCGACCCCAACTCCTTCTCTTGATTCTCGACCAACAACGAGTGACAGTGGTGGGCCTGATTCTCCCGTTGACCGTGGCCCACGAGACTATGGCGACCGCTTCGTTCCATCAAGAGACGCGGGGGACATGCGTACATCCTATCATCTGCAAGATGACGCGACACCGAGCACACCGTCGAAGAGCAAGATCATCCCGACCGAGTCAGACGCGCTCAAAGAACAAGCAAATGCTATCTTCAACTCTATCCTGCACACAGAAGTCACACCCCCATCACCCCATAGAGCGACGTCGCCTGCGCGGCAGGCATCACATACACCGCTACCCTCGACGCCGACGCGACGGCGGTTATTCGCATTCAATTCGCCATCTCGAACGAACCCATCCACCCCCACGCGTCGTTTGGACGCACCGACGGACGAGGCATACTCCATGAGTCCAGTAAGACCTGAAAGCAGATACCTGCTTGAGAGTCCACGGCGGCAGCTGCGTAGTGTGTGCAAGACGCCCTACCGGGTGCTCGACGCGCCGGAGCTGGCAGACGACTTCTATTTGAATCTCGTAGACTGGTCAAGCACGAACGTATTGGGTGTCGGCCTCGGCTCTTGCGTGTACCTGTGGACGGCTCATACTGCGGCAGTACATAAACTTTGTGATCTCTCGAGCGCGGGGGATACGATTAGCTCGGTGTCCTGGGTGCAAAAGGTACGCGTGAATGCATGATATTGATATACTAGATTGTAACGCTTCTGTAGGGTACGACCCTCGCGGTTGGCACGCTCTCGGGTCGGCTGCGAATCTACGACGCTAGCACACTGCAACTACAACGCACATACCAACAAGCGCACACACAGCGAATAGGCGCGTTATCATGGAACGCCCACGTCCTCAGCTCAGGTTCGCGGGACCGCATGGTCTACCATCGTGACGTCCGAGAAGCCACGATGCGACCTTTCAAACGATGTCAAGGACACAGACAAGAAGTCTGTGGCCTCCGTTGGAGTGGCGACGGCGGGCCACAAACCGCCACGCTTGCGAGTGGTGGCAACGACAACAAGGTCTGCATATGGGACTTGCGCGGGTCAAAGCGACCTGGACTTGGGCCGGGGCGAGCAGGTAGTGCAAGTGCAACTCCGAGTAGTGGGGGCGAGGATAGTGGCGATGTACCATTATGGAAGTTCCATGAACATACCGCAGCGGTGAAAGCGCTCGCTTGGGACCCCCACGTGTCAGGCATTTTGGCCACCGGGGGGGGAACCGCTGACAAGCATATCCGCTTCTGGAATGTTGCAAATGGGTCCATGTTGAACGAGCTGGATACCGGCAGTCAGGTGTGTAACTGCATGAGGCGTTGATGAGAGTTGTAATGACGTCGGTTTTAGGTTTGCAACCTCACTTGGTCACTTACATCGCACGAGCTGGTCTCGACGCACGGTTTCTCCTCCACGACAGCACAGAACCAGATTTGCATATGGAAGTACCCCTCTCTGGACATGGTTGCATCGCTTACAGGCCACACGCACCGTGTGCTATACCTTGCGATGAGCCCTGATGGCGAAACGATCGTCACTGGTGCTGGCGATGAGACGCTGCGGTTCTGGAATGCGTTCCCGAAGCGGGATAACCACGAAGCAAGGCGGGAGAGCCGATTGGACTACGGCCGGCTTATACGATAATTGCAAGACATCGCATCTATCCTTATTGTCGCATCTCGTCGCTGCTGTTCTATCCTCGCAAGCTCATGCCTCCCCGTCACATTCGCCTAGCCATCAATCCGTTTCTCGCATCAATGACCGCTATCCTGCAAGTGCCAATTACTCACATCGTCCCGCACGCCATCTGCCGCCCGCAAGCTTCACTTTGTTCCTAACTACATTATACGCTCTCATCTAGTCTTTCGTGGACACTGTTGTGCACCATGCCCACCCTACTGCATACCACACAATCACCATCATGTGGTCAAGTGCCACTCTTATCTTCTCTTGCTGTGTACCTGGATTGTATTTTCTCTTATCATTCCCTGTCCCCATATATCGACATGCGCCTTCTCGACTCTGTTGGTGTCTTCCCTCTTGTCTTCCTCTTCTTATGGGGTTATACTTATCGCTACATGCATCGTTCGCCTCGGATTTGTGATATATGTACACGTGAAATGCTTCTCATTTGCCGCAAATGACCTGCTCGCATGGTCAGTGCTTGCCATCATATCCAGCATCGGCCGATGTCCCCGATCACTATGTCATTTCCTCAGTAATTGACGACGTCAAGGAACCGACGCGATCGGCCCCCATCGTGTTCACAGTGCATCATCGCAAGGTCTGCAGTACGTCTTCGGGTCATATGCCTTAGCAAATCACTGAGCATCTGCCCACAGATATAATAAGTACCGGTGGTGTCTTCTTTTCGTAGATTCTTCTTGAGAATGCATGTAGTCCTGTCTCAATATCTAGTGTCTTGTTCTCGCCCCTCTGCAATCTCACGAACTACTAAGGAACTCCACGTACTCCGCACGCTCCTTCCCGCAGCTACCTACGCGTTGGTTCTCATCGCTTGCTGAGGATGATCTTCGGTACTCTCACGCAAATGTCAACTTTTGATAGAAGTTTGCCTTTCGCGGAGTTCTTCATCGTCTTGTGACTAAAGAGGCCCCAAAGAGCAAACTGGTCCCATATAATGCCGGCTGACCGTAGACACTCCAGTAGTAACGACCCATGGAGTACACCACAGTGATATTGCTCAGCGTACTCGCTATTGCTTGCATCATATACAAGCATTCCACCAGGAAGTCTCTCGCAGACATCCCAGGGCCAGAGCCCGAGTCGTTTCTCCTCGGTGAAACAGTTTTAACACTGCAGTAAGGTCTGCAGCTGACCCGAACATCAGGAAATCTCCCGCAACTCTTCAAGGAACAGGTAGGAGAATCAGACTTTGACTGGCTCAAGCGGTTCGGCGGTGTTGTCCGTCTCAAGGCTCCCTTCGGTGTGAGTCTTTCATGAAAATCCGAATTGCAACGAAGGTTAACAAGTGACTAGGTGGACATGCTATGGATTTCCGATTCTAAGGCCTTGCAATACATCTATCAAACGTCTGGATACAATTTCCCGAAGCAGCCTGAACGTCGTGTTATCTCACGTTTGATGGGAGATCATGGTCTTACATGGGCTGACGGTGCGCGCACTTCTCGACAGCCCGTAATCTGTTATTCAGCTCTTTACAGGCGATACCCACCGACGCCAGAGGAAAGCAATGCTTCCTGCCTTCGGTACTCCGGAGGCAAAAGCATTGGTTCCTATTTTCCACGGCTGCGCCGAGCAAGTGAGCATGATCTTGGCTGATGCATTCGAGTGCTTACTGATTTCCTCAATAGCTGACCTTGCGATGGAAGGAGATGATTACCGCATCTCCTGAAGGCTCATCTGTCTTCAACATTCCGAGGTGGGTCTCCGGAGCTACATTGGATGCCATCGGCGAAGGTACGCTGTTCCCTACTCGTGGTCGCGTCTGCTAAAGCTGCCGAAGCTGCCTTCGACTACAAGTTTGGAGCTCTGGATAACGCGGATAATGAGCTTGCTAGAGCTTATATGAATCTTCTGTGAGACTAGATTAATCCCATTATGTGTCACTCTTGACCGTCTTGAACCACAGAGCCGATATCTTCGCCGCTCCGTCACGGGTGAAGATATTCCTTCAAAGCGTAGCACACTACATCCCCATGCAGATTCAGGAATTCTTCTATGATATCCTTCCTGGCAAAGGCCTATACAAAGCACGTACAAACAGAATGGTAGCACACAAGATCGCTCACCAACTTCTTGAGGCCAAGACACAAGCGCTATCGGTTGATAAAACGGGACGGGATGTTATGAGCATACTTGGTGAGTTCATGGACCATGTAGGGCAGCAATATCATTTACCATACTACACTCGGTATAGTGAAGGCGAACTCATCTGAAAACGAAGGGACAAGACTGTCTGAGGATGAAATGATCGCCCAGATGAGGTTAGTTCTGTCGTGCTTTCCTCTCCGTTAACCGACCCTGACTGGTGCAGGACCATCATGCTTGCGGGCCAAGAGACCACTTCAAATAGCCTGAGTTGGACGCTCCTGGAGCTGGCAAAACAGCCCGAGATCCAATCACGCTTGCGAGAAGAGATCTGGGCCAAGGAGGCTGAGATCCGCGAGCGCGGAGATAGCGAGTTCACGGCTTCTGACCTGGAGTCGATGTCATATTTGCAAGCAGTTCTACGCGAATCCCTGCGCTTCTATCCCGCGGTATATCACACATTTAGACAGTCGGGCAAGGATGACGTCCTCCCCTTGGCTAAGCCAGTCACTACGCGTTCCGGTAAGGTCATTCAAGAGTTGCCAGTTCCAAAAGGTCTGCGAGTAATTCTGTCCATCGTTGCTTATAACCGGTTGGCATCTATGATTCATCTCCCTGCAAATTGCTAGCTGACGCATGCATCTTTGTGCAAGGGATAAGGACATATGGGGAGAAGACGCTGACCGCTTTGATCCTGAGCGATGGCTCGACCGGAAGGCTAGCCGAGGACCTAACTTGGGTGTCTTCAGTAATCTGTGCGCTTACTAACTACTACCGGACTATCGCGATGCTGACCACCGACACCAGTCTCACCTTCGCTGGAGGAATCAGAGCCTGCATCGGTTGGCGTTTTGCGTACGTTTTGTTGTCTATTTACTCGATTCGGGACCTTCCTTAATCTTCTATGGCAACAGCATCTATGAGTTGCAGGCATTCCTCGTCGAACTTGTCTCGCACTTCGAATTCGCGGTTACCGAGGACGTGAAGAGATTGCGGCGAGAGGCTTCCTTAGTAATGGTGCCTACTTTGGATGGAGAGAGAGAGAAGGGGGCGCAGCTGCCACTGCGAATTTCTCTCGTAGCGCGAGAGTGAGCTCCCGGATATTGATGCGTTGGTATAACTCTCCTTTTTCATGATCTGTACCTACTGCGTTGCTTGCGGGACGCCAGTCTATCTTACCTCTTGTAAATCCTATCAGGTTTCAATCGAGAATCAGCGTGTATCGTATGTGACGAAATCCATAGCTGAGAGATGAAACGGCCGTCCGGTTGGTGTAGGAATCTCGAAGTCGAGGCCATGAGCCGCCGAGTCAGGTTTGCGACTGAAGCCTTGCAAATTGATTCGAGTGAATCATTCTATGCTTCACAGCTATACCGAAAGTTCGATCATAACGATTTTGAAGATTAGAGTGCCGCATTAATCGAAGAACCTATCCGCAAGTTATTGACTATTTGCCGTTGGATATGAAAACAACCCTGGCACTACAGTATACTTCAGGATAGCACGCAGATACGCTCTTGCGACACTCTAAGGGATCCACCCATTAACAATCATTGTAAACCAGTTGAGGGGAAGAGAAAGACGAGGCCTCAAGCGCTGCGTGCTTCGCAGGGAATGCAGATGAGGTACATGCGATCATTTTCGTGGCCGAGCTCAGGCTCGAGTCACGGGGTCACTTACTTCACGAACAGCGAGCATAGCAGACGGGATAGCATACATTAAGTGAGCACAGCGGATATAGCATACATTGAGCATACCAGGCAAGCACATCGAAACTTCAAGACCTGACGACTGCCGTCCTCTTCCTCTTACTCCTCCTTCGCACATCCTCCCCGGCACAAGGATAGGATGGCCCTTGTTCCGGCTCCATCGCCCTGCGCTTGCTTTTAGCCTTCTCCGACATCATAGCTTCACCAGAATCTTCAGATTGCTTCTTCTCCTCTTTCCCCCTCATCTTCGATGTATTGTTCTTCTTCGCCGCAGGGTCGGCTACAAGATCGTGCTGCTCCAGGACGTCCTTCCACATGCTCTGGAAATTCTTGCCAAAGTCATCACCTTTCTCTGCTGAATAGGTGTCTCCTGGTAATCGCCATTGTAATTCTCGCCGAGCGCGTGATCGGGCAGTGGAGCCAAGTCCGTGCAACGGAACTCCCACATGCGCCAGAACTGTCCACAGGCAACAATACCAGAGACGACATTCTGGTGGCGATAATAGTCGAGTGCAAACCTAGCTTGAGTAAGAAGCTGCGGATATGCCTCCGAGATCTTCTGACAAGAATCGTCGCCTTCATTGTAGGGCTTGAGCTCGATAATAAAGACAACGATGGGCTTCTCCAGCAGCAAGCCGTCGCGTCGAAGGAGAAGGACACAGAAGTCAGGTATGCGCACCTCCGTGTGGATGTCGCGTTTGATCTCCCTGAGTCGCTGGGCGTCCAGTATGCTGGTGAAGCTCGCGTCAGAAAGGTTCTGCGGGATTGTCGCGGGAGGCTCTTTGTCATCTGTGCTCTCGTCATCCAGAGCAAATCTGTCCACAACCGCAAGTAGACCCAGAGCCGAGATGCTGTCTTGTTCCTGGCATGCCTTTTCGAGGATTGACTCCATTTCCTCCGCGTCTAATGTAGTATTCGCACTCCATGCCACGTCTGACTGAAAAATTAGTGACGCCCAAAATTAGGAAAACATCGCTTACAACTGCCAGATACCTCTACACCCTCGCTCATAATATCCTGTGATATTGCTAATTGGGTGAATACCGCCATCTTCGTCAACTTGGTACTTGATTTTGATACGCAGTAGTTCGGGGCTTATGTCCCAGCACCCGTAATGAACATATTCGACATTGCTGGTGCGTTGCTGCCGGATATTTTCCAAGATATCTTTGAGAGTAGTAGCTTATTCAATACGACTCAGCGTAAAGGTAGCGGGAATCATGACAAGGTAATTTAGTGGGCGAAATCTTACCGTAAAAACTCGGAGGTGTCGACATTTATGCACTATCCTGTATGGCCAAAGAACAGCTGAGTATTTCGATGAATAATAAAGATCTCCAGTGCATGTGGCCAGAGAAGCATGGAAGCTGCGCATTTTGCAAATTATTTAATTACTGCGATGGCCAAGGGCACAATATTGTGTGACTTCGGCGCGGGGGACAATGAGTGCAACTGTACACATTAGGTTCTATTTACGCATACAGGCTGCCATATATCATGGTGCCACAGGCTCTGGCGGCAGTGTGATTGTGGAGCGTGTGAACGGAACCCTGCCAAATATTCAAAATGTAGTGCCACAGGAGACACAAGACAAGCTCAACGCAACAAGACAGAAACTTGATGCTGACACTGGAGCATAGCGCTAGCGGGCCCCAGGGCCACTTCTACTACTGGCGCCTGATGCTTAGTCATACAACGCGTATATTATATGTGGTATCCATGGTTGAATATTGACTGTTGGACATCCACATCTCACAACCCATACGAGAGTACGACCGGCACCTACTTGCGTTCGCTATCAAACATGTCGATCTCGGAGGAAGCTCAACGCAAGCAGCTGAAGGCCTATATAACCCGACGTATTAAAAACCTTCCCGAAGGTCTCAAACCAGGTGTAAGTACCGGTCATTCACTATGGCTCAATCCCTTCGCTCAACAGTGTCCGTTCAGAATCGTAGTCGGGAGGCCGCTCGCCAAGTGCCAGCCATGGATAAAATCGCGCGAATCTTGCTCGCACCTCGGAGTTTTGAGCCAATACCTCCGATGTTGCATTACGGATATCCGATCGATGTGAAGAAGTTCTGCGACATCGCGGTAAAGACAGGCTTCACCAAGAAACGACACGGCGAGAACTATTCAGAGGAAGTGGCCATCTGGCACACTTGCTGCTATATCTCTCAGCAGATCGGATCCGAGTGCGAGATCAGGATTGGATTTTGTTCCGGGACGAATGTCCTCCTCCTATCTCTATGTGACAACTACGAGCCATGCCGAAAGATCGATGAAATTCTGCCGAAGGTACAGGAGATCCTGGGAGTTACGGAACAGCCCAAGTGGTACCTCAACCACGAGCACTGGAGGTGGCGACGGTAGGGAGACGAAGACGTATAGCTGGTAGATGATCGTGGTAACTTGTATGGAGTGTCCGGAGAATGTTGACAAGCAGCTACGGTGAAGCCGAGGTGGTATAAGGCGACGGATGGTTTAGGAGCCTGAAAATGGTCGCTGTGTGAGGCTCTCTATTTGCCCGAGACGTCATTTGGCGGGCCTCTTCGTCAATCGCGACGAGACTTACGGTCTAGCCTACACCTGCATAGCTAGAAATAAGGCGAGAATGGATACTAGAGCACCTATGACATTTAGATAAGTATTGCAGAACGAACGGCGACTGAGTGGACGCCCATGTCTAAGCGCTCATTAGGCCAACATGGCCAAATCGGGAGACGTCACTTTTGGCAACTCGTTGAACCTGGTCCGCCACCGAGTCCGATTTGCTTCCGTTGCTTCAGCTGAAACTTTTGAGATTAGGTGAAATATGACAGATCCAAGACTCCGTGGTTATGAGCTGATGGTGAGCATATCCGCGCACAAGCGCGACCGAGAGGAAAGCTTCGAGGTATGCGTCTCATTTCGTCCGCGAATCTCCGAGTTGGAAATGCAGCCGATACGGTTCCGAACGGATCTAACTCATAGGCCTACGATGTTCCCAGGAGATTAGAGTACGAGATTACTTGCAAGCATACATGTCCACCGGCAAACCACCAGACCCATGCCCCCAAGTACCAGCAGGCGCCCGAGAGCGCGCTGCAATCGGTCTGCCACTACTATTCGAACCGTTCGTAGCTACGGTCGAGGCATCGTCCCCCTTTCCACCCGTGGGACCTGTTCCTACCGTTCAGCTCAACGGACACACACCTTCGCAGCCTTCAGATATGCAAGTATTCGCTCCGCGCCACTTCCCTCCTGAGGGCGGTGCAGCCGCCTGGATAGCCCAGGTTATTACGTTCCAGCCGCAATATATGGGCTTCTCCCTCGAGGTAGACGCGAGATAGCCCATGCTGATGTTCGTAAGAGCGTCTGATAAGTGATCTGTACAGGAATTGCGGCTTCAAGCTTATCAGAAAGGACTCAAAGCCCCAGTCCAAGGGCCGGCGCCAACGACTAGTCCATCGCCCACCATCACAAATAACACTGATTGTTAGTCATTTCACCAATTCCCGTACATGCATTCCTGACCTTCTTATGTGTAGCCTCTGTGACCCGAGCAGTGTCATCGGAAGAGAGGTTCCAAAGCATCACCGCCTCGCCGCCGTTCGCCCAGCACAGCTTCGAGGTGCGTTCACCGTGCTTCTGATGTGTAGTCCGTACACGCTGATTGCACGTGTATCGATGTAGGAATTACGTCTGGCGTACCACCGTGCCAGACGCCCTATGACATCCCCGGAGATCTTCCGTGCTGGCTGGGCCGCTGTCCCATGAGTTGGTCCGGATCGCAAGGCGGAAGCGATCTGCTCAGGATCCACACCGCTTGCTTAGGCTTTGCTGTCACTCTCACTAGGTTTCAAGAATAGGATGTATAACTGAATAAATATGCAAGGATTATGTGCTACAAGTGAGATCTACAGATACAATGCGGCAGGTAATATCTGACGCGACGCACGCCAGGTGCTCTACGATTCAGACTGGTCCCGGTCCTGGTCATGATCATCATGCTTGACAGCCACCGCCGTCAGCCACGACCACGCCCTCGCGATCTTCTCCGCCCTCTCGACCTCATCCCCAGACACCTCTCCCTTCCACACGCTCAGGTAGTCCTCCTCCTCGTCGATGCACCTCAGGACGCCGTCGACGCTCTTGCGCGACACGAACGAGAGGTAGCACCCCGCGACGGCCATCGCGTCCGTCGGGCGGCCCGCGGGCGTCGTGATCAGAATGCGGACGTTGCCTGCGTCGGGGCGCGACGCGAGGGCGTAGGGCAGCGCCTGCGCGAGGAAGTCGCGCGCGGTGCGCAGCTGCAGGTCGGTGAGCGCGAGCGCCGCGCGGCCCTCCCTCGCACGCTCGCTCGCAGGGAGGACAAGACGGAGCTTTTGCGCGCGCTCCTCGTGGATCTCCTCCGTGGTCCCGCCGGCGCAGGCCCGCGGCCCGGCAGGCGAGAAGCAAATCTCAACAATGTGCGTGTGGCCCTCCTCCAAGGCGATGCGCGCCGCGGGCCCGTCGTCCAGCGCGAACGCGACCGAGAGGCCGGGGACGAGCTCCTGGAGGCAGTTGTCGTCGGGCGGGATGGGGTCCAGAGGGATCATCTCCACGGCGGGGGTGAAGGGCTTCGCCGCCTCGATGGCGGGACTCTCGTCCTCGTAGAAGACGATGCGCTTCTTGTGGCCGCGCCTGCGCGGGAGGTTGTTGCGGTGCGGGTGGACGTGCACGCGTGGGGAGCGCGGGCCGCAAGCGCTCCCGGGTGAGGTAGTAATGCGCAGGTTGAAGCCACAGCGCTCACGCAGTCGGCTGTGTACAGCCGGCTGCGGGAGAAGCGGGCGGACGAGGCTTGTGAGGGGGGATGTGGGGTAGGACGTCGCCTGCGACGAGGATGAGGGGACGATGAGGGATAGCGACGCCATTAATGTGGTCATGATGGTCAACCTCTCCGGGAAGTGGTAGGTACTAGATAGTGTCTATAGAGTTCTAAAAGACGCTTAGCAGGAGCAGAGGAATGGACACAGATGATGGGACGAACGTTTGACTGAGTGGGGCACAGTGGGCTCGCTAGGCTTATATGTCGTGCGCGCCACGAGGCGAGTGGCACCGAGAAACACGAGGTGGAAGTGCAGATATGAGTTCGGAGGCAGTCACACACGCGGATAACGAGAACGAGGTGCAGACGGCTTCGCAGAAGTCGTCGTGGTAGCTGAACAAGATATGTTGGACAAAACCCAGGGAACTCACAGGTATATATGCTGACAAGACCTCGCGGATACGTATATCTGTGAATAGATGACATTGAGATCCTCTCCGGATGGAATTGAGATCTTCCGCGCAGAAGACAAAACATTCAGCGGATCTTGGTCCTGCCGGACCACTGCATCCGCTGGTCAACGGGAAGAATACCAGTGTTTACATGTGGTGGAGGTGAACACAATGATGAAGGACCAAACAAAAGTAGGAGTTAGTTTTGAATACGTGGTTTGTGTTGTGTATTGATGGGAGACACAACCAAGTGTGCCTCCTCGAAATTGTAAAAGCCGCAGGGACATTCATCAATGGACATGTCCGGGATCGAACCGGACCCCTCTCGCACTCGTGACAAATTCTGTCAATGCTAAGCGAGCGTGATAACCAACTACACCACATGCCCATATTGAACTGATACGCTGAGTAGTACCCAAGGAAGTCATGTTTGTGAATCCTTGGGTGTACTTGTCAAGCAGTAACTATTGAATACATAAGAATCCACAGGCACATCACTAAATTACAAGTCCAACAACGTAGGTGCAAACGCATAACGAATACAGCGGATCGAAGACATACCGTCAAGACGAAAGTACCGAGAAATGCAGGGGCAGAGCGAGCGACAACGCACGAGCCCGCAGGCCTCGCGTGTCGCATTTTCACGACGGGGGGATACCGTCCATGGGGAGCTGTTCCCACCTCCTCGCTCCCTTCCAAGCCAGCGCGTGCCGTTTCTCAAAGCGCAGACACCATGAGCGCACCGAGCGCCGCCAGGACCGCGGCAACGCTTGCGAAGGCCTTGCCCGCGCCACTCGTGGAGCTCGTCGCACTCGGGGGGCTCGTGGAGGAGCCCGTCGCAGCCTTGCTCGCGGAGCTGGCCGCGCTGTTCGCGGCGGACGACGCGGAGCTGGCGTGCGAGGAGAGGGCGGAGGAGAAGGACGAGGCACCGGAGGAGAGCGATGAGCCAACGGACGAGAGCGCGGAGGACTCGGCGGAGGATGCGCTGGAGAATATGCTCGAGATAGAGGAGGGCCCGAGGCTGCTCGAGCCGGCAACTGTGAGATGTGTCAGTGTCACGTCCGATGCTGGGCGCCGAACAGGGAGAAAGGGGAGGTGAAAAGGGAACGACACTCACTGGCAGCGCACTCGGATGTTTGGAGGGCCTCGGCTGCCGCGATGTCGTTAGCCGTGCAGTTTGACTGCAGGCAGGCCAGAGCTGCCGTCTGGAATTCGGTCGAGACGCAGACGCAGGTGAGGTTGGTGCTGGAAGAGGGGCGTCAGGCAGGACGCTGCGGAGGAGCATGGGGCACGACGCACAACGAGCCACAGTCGGTCGAACTGGCGGCCTGTGAGACGCAGCCGGAGATGCAGTCGTCAAACCCGCTGGGGGCAGCAGCGGAGGCGGAGGCGGTGCCCGAAGAGCTCTGTGCGTGCGCAGCGGCGGCGAGCAGGGCGGTCACGAGGAGGGTCGCGTACATCATCTTTGGTATGGAAAGGAGTTGGAATGTGTGGTCGTGTTGGGGAATACAGGGGGCCCGCACTGCAGGCGTTATAAGGGGCGCATGACGCCAAGTGTGCTAAATAGAGACGCCCGCAGGCACCGAGAGCGCGGGAGGCGCCTGCCGCATGCGGTAATCACGCTGGGTCGAAGGCGCCCTTTTTCGGCCTGCTCCAGACCGCCCCGCCAGGGCCATTCAGTCTTTCCAGCGATGGCCTGCTGCCGCGCGCTGCGCACGGAGCACAGCGTGCGTCTCTCGCCGACGCTGGGCTGCCCATGTGGCCACGCGTGGACCCCGCTCCGCAGCGCGCTCCTGGGGCCCGCGCCCCCGCTGCCCACGCGCGGGGTCATCCACCCACATGCAGTGCCATCTTGACGTCCCGATGTTGATCCACCTGTGATGGGCTGCCTGCCATACGTCATGGCTAGCTGCAAAGCCTTCCCGCAAATGGCTGGAACGGGCGCGGCCTCGCGGGGACAGAAGCTCAAGGCCCGGACGGTGCAGGCGCGAAGACACCTCGAAATTCCAAGAATGGACGCACTCGCTAACGCCGATCTCCGCGCCGCCATCTGTCGTTTCACCTCGACGTGGTGGTGCTCGGTCTCATACGTCTTCTGATACGATACAGTAGCTATCAATCCCCTCGGTGTCCCACCCGATTCCTTCACTCCATCTTGGTATACGCCTTCTCTTGGATATTTGCCCAGTTGTCCGTCCCCGCCCTGGCGTTCACGGCGCACTGAGGACAGTCTGCATGAACTGGTCATAGCTGATCTGGATCCAGCCGTCGCGGTCCGTGTCCAGCTTCTGGAACGCCTCCGTGAGCTGCTTGATCACGACGCACGCCCGCACGAAGCGGTCGAACGTGATCCCGGCGGGCGCCCCCGCAGCGGGTCCCGTGCCTTCAGTCATGACTGTGGTTAGCGCGTGTTTAGTCCAGCGGTTTTATTGCATCGCCACGAGCGATGAAGCGGTCGATAACGTGCGTAAAAGGGTGGAAAAGGCTAGGAGGGAATCGCAGCACTCACCGTACTTGCGCTCGACGAGCGAGAGGAGCGGCGGCGCGAGGTTGTAGCCGAACTGCCGCAGGGCGTCCGCGAGCTCGCGCCCGTCGATTGAGCCAGAGCCGTCGCGGTCAAAGTGGCGGAACACGTTCTGCCAGTCCTTGATGTACTTCCACAGGCCCGCGAACTGCAGGCACAGCCGTCAGCACGATCAGACGGAGATGGTCGTGAGACGGGGCGGGGCTTGTATGTACCTCGTTGAAGCCGATGGTCCCGCTGCGGTCCGTGTCCTGCGAGAGATCAGCAAGGCCCGCGATGCGAGGTATCCGGGTGGACGCACGAAGATCGCCATGAGCAGTTTCACCGTGTCTAAATCGAACGCTGCAACGCTGCAGTCAGCATCTCCCCGGGGTACGCGGTATGTGTGCATTCTTACGTGTCCAGTCCCCATTGATTAATGCCTTCTCTGCGGATCCATGCGCGTGCGTCAGCCCGCCGAATCATACGCCAACCAGAAGCACAAGAACTCACGCAGCTCGTGCACGGTGATGTTCCCCGATCTGTCTGTGTCGACCGCCGTGAACCAGTTCCAGAGCCTGTGATTCCGCTCGTCAGCACCGTTTACCGTTGCGGCGTCCGGCCGCTTGTACATATACATAAACTCGAGATACTGACTGGGGATCAGCCCCAGGAGGAGGTCCTCGCGACATCGTAGGGGCGAACCCGCCTGGCCCGGCGGGGGCGCCTCCGCCGTAGCCTCCGCCGCCATATCCGCCTCCCCCTCCGCCACCATAGCCACCTCCTCCTCCACCGCCCTGTCCGGCATTATTGCCGCCGTAACCACCGTAGTTGCCGCCGTAGGACATGTTGCTAGCGCTTGGATGAGGTATCCGTTAAGATAGTTTGAGCGTCGAGAGTACGAGAGCGACCCGATGAATCAGATAGGAGGGCAGATGTAGATGGCGGACGGTGGGCGGTGGCACTGCTAATGTCAATCCGGGCAGGCTCATCACCGCATTCTGCCGAACCGCCACAATTCCACTTAGCACTGGTATTGTCTCTGAGCCAGGCAGGGGTGCTCAGACCTTCTGTCTACCTAATCTCTATACAAATCCTGAAATACAGGGACTCTGTGTACGAAGATTTTGAATACACATGTGCGCATGGCAGCTACTACCACTATATGTAAGATCACGCTAGATGGGAAGCTCTCGTGAGATGTACAATCTCAATCCGCAGCACGGGCACCTCGAACTCTTCCGCTCACTTCCATCAGTCGATCTCCAGTACGAACCTACACCCAGGAGTGGCGCCGACGCCCGCCATGGTCTCGTGTCCCTCGCACAGTGCGCGGTGCTCGAAGGTCTCACCGCTCTCGTCTTCCATCTCTAGAACGAGTATTAGACGGGCCCTGCGAGAGGAGACGATTAGCCAGTCAGTCGTGAGCGCATCCTCGCAGGCGAAAGAGAAGGACGCGGTTTATGTGCGGAGGCGTACCTTTCATACAGGTCCTCGATCCCGAATGTGCGGCACGCTTGGTGGAGGACCTTCGTGACGTGGTGGCGCCCGCGCGTCTTGAACATCAGCTGCTCGTCCTCGCCCGCGGTGTGCCCGATGTACTGGATCTGTACAAGGAAGCTGTCCGTGCTATCGGTCTGAGTTTGTGTAGGAGGCACGGAATCTGCAGGATGGCGTCAGCGTGCACGAATAAATCGGAGAGCAATAGCGAGACCGGAGGAGAACATTGGGAAAGGAAGCGGAGACCGGGCTTACCGACACGCTGGGTGCGCGGGGCTGTCGATGAGAGCTCAGACTTGACGCAGGGAGCGGGGGAGGGCTTTTCCTGTTTTAATGCGACGTTCTCTTGCCAGATTCCCGCGCGCGGCGTAGCCAACTGGCTGGCTGTCCCTCGCGCAGGTGTGACTGCTTCTAGGGCAGGCTTGAATTTCCTGGAGACCGGAGTCGTTTCGCGTGGCTGCTCGGTGCGTCGCTGCATACTTTGCGCGGCCTGCTCTTCTCTTCGTGGCTCGTCCCAATACGCCGGCTGGCCAGGCTCATGTGACGCGTACGAGACGGCCTGGTGGTCTTGCACATATTCCACAGCTTCCTCGACCTGCTCTTCCTCCCCATGCTCTTCCCCTATATTTATTTCCATTTCCTCTTCCTCGTACTCGTGTTGCTCCTCCACAGGTGGGTCTTGCTCCTCGGTCTGGAAGCTGGTGCGCTGCGACGAGCCCGAGCCAGGACCAGCGGTGGGTTGTTCCGGCTCCTCGGACACCCGTGCACGTTTCTGCGCCGTCCCTTCTTCACCATTCTGGCCCTGTTCGCGCACCCGCGAGGGCCGCTTGCGCTTCGCCTTCGCGGATTCCCGTATTGACGATGTTGACGATGACGGAGTTAGTTGATGCACGTGGGCGACTGGGGCGAGGGTGTGCCCCGATGTCAGATCTGCCCGGGGTTGGATGATGATGGAACGGAGAAGCGGGCTGACCGCTTTCCAGGCCGCCTCATTGATCTCGATGTCTACTCCTGCGTGGCCGTGCAGGTCTTCGGTGCTGATGCGTAGGCCGTTATTTGTGCCCAGGTGAAACAGTTCTCGTGCAGCTGTATGTATGTCCTACATTATCAGTCCGAGAGAACATCCACAGACCATGTGTTGTGATGATTGTGAATTTGACTGTGGTCGCATTTAAAATTAGGTGGCGCACCTGGAAGGTCCTGGGCAGCGGGATCAGCACCTGCTGCTCACTGTAGCGTAGGACGATCAGCTCCTGAGAGCTTTTTAATGACTCGTTCAAAGAAGCTTGAAAAATCATCATGGACAGTCTCGATGAAGGCGGTGAAGGTCGAGAATGAAACCGAACTGGCGAAGCCTCGCGCAAGCTGCATGCCCGGACGCGTGGCGCTGGCCCGCGGCGGGAAGGTGGCTCACGTGACCGCGTTTTAATCCACGATTTACAAGTACTATATGGCACTTCGTAAGTCTGTCCCGTACTATAATCGCACTGCTTGAGTTTTAGAAGTACCCCTGATGCACCTCGCCGTCTATACAGACGTTCATCGATGCTGATAATATTTGGATTACCCGCTGCGATGGGGCCGGAACGCGTGGGTTTCTTTCGCGAGCCCCAAGTCGTCGATGACTTCGTCATCGGATCGTAAGAGAATATTGGGGCTATATCTGCACAATGTAGGGCAATTTTTCTCGTGCGCTCTGATACTACTGAAGAATATGCCCACGGGGCGGTCTACCGAACTGCCCCCGCAGAAATTTCTCCGGCGTCTTCGCTATGAACGCGCTCTTGTGGCAGGGCTATCCCCTGCGAGGATGCCTGCACTTTGGCGAGAGCGGGTTCGGGGCCCATTTCCGAAACATGTGGCCTGTGGCAAAGTTCACTAATGGCCCGGCATTGAGTATCGGAGGTATTTAAGGCCACAACCATCGTGGCCACCGTCCAACGAACATCTCTACCTCAATTTCCTACCAATGTCTGCAATTGCCCACATCTGCACAGCAGAGAGCGATACCTCACAATGGGAGGCCCAATCGATTCCTTTTCTGCCGGATGTGTCGAACGTTGAACTAAGCGAACTGCCAAGGAGGATTCGGGAGGGCGTTAACCGAAGTATCACACATTTGCCTCATAGTCTGTGGCCCAACGCCGTAAGTCGCCTTGACACGTGTTGGATATGAAGCTGAGGATAGCATCAGTCCTTTGAAGTGCTGCGCTGGCAAGCTCCTGCGTTCCAGGCGATCCCGTCGATCCTCTCCAACAAATATGTATGCAAGATGACGACCCCTAGGCTGTGCCTTGGCTATCCTGTTAGTTCTCAGGGATATTCAAGATTGGAATGTGCATTGAAGCTGGACCGTCGGAAGGCTGCTGATCGTGGCATCGCTATCGACGGCGTGTGCCGACACATTGAACAGGAGATACAACACAGGGTGCGCAGAGAGCTCGTATGGTTCGAGGGACAAGACATCTGGATGCTATCTCTCTGCTCGAACTGGGATATGAGCAGGCAGCTGGACCAGATTGTCCCAAAGCTCCGGGAGATCCTGGGCGAAGGAGAGGACCCCAAGTGGTATTTGGACGTGTGGCATTCCAAATGGAGCTGAATGGACTGAATGTTGTATTCAATCATGTACTTTATGGGGCTTCCGTTATGCGTGTACCTTGTACCGAGAGGATCTTCAACCAGTCCAGGCGCTATCTTAACGCGACGCGACGCGTCGCGGTCACGGGACCGACGTACACGAAGACGCCCACGATTTTCTCTGCCTTGTATTTATGCGTTGTACTTGGGCTGCCGCCTTGCTCCCTTGTTCATCCTCATCTGAGGTTGCTATCTCCTCTCTTTAAGATGCGTTGCCTGGCTGCTGTAGAATCCTCGGAAATCCCTTGTTGCAAGCGCTTTGCGATATCCTTACCGCATCATGGCAACGTTGTCCCAGAAACGTTTAAGACGTCTGTGTTGTAGCTGGAATTTGTAGGCGCACTCACTCAAGATGTCCGAGTTGCGTCTCTCAGCAACTGACTGGGAGTCTTGGGTGCACGCCCTCCGACCCATCGTCTTCAGCTGCGGCGACACACCATCTCCTTGCTCACGCATTCATCCTCCACTTATTGGTCATGCTGCCCTGACAGAAATCGTACAAGGTGCCATTATTATAGGTGCCACCGCTGGTGTCCTTGGATTACTCACTCAACCTACCGTCGTGATTGGTAGCCGGAATCTCCTGGAACTTGCGAGCCATCTGCCTAGACGTATTCGGGCCTACGTCGCTGCAGTCTCCCGGCACTACCAGGCTGCGCGGGGGAAATACGATTCCGCACGCCTGGAGTGCCAAATATTACGGGGGATATTTAGGAGCACGCCCGCGCAATTGGCATCAAGAGCGTTCAAGTACCACGGCCTCGACAATCAACCGTGGTATAGCAGCATTTGCTCATTCTTCCAGGTTCCTGAGGACCCCGTTCAATATCGGGGAGATACTCGGTGCCCTCCGCTCCCAAGGTATGTACTCCAGTGTTGTCAAAATGCCACACTGGATGTTTGCTGGCCAACGCTAACGTATTCTCTGTTGCAGAAGTGTGGCCGTTATGTGGTTCCGATCTGTAGAGACCCTTCGGCGAGGCCCAGACTACGGAACCTATCTGTGGACATATTTGAACATCGATGATTCAGGCGAGCTCGATTTGACACCCCTGAAGGACCTCTGGGGCCTTGACAACTGCATTGTGAGTGCGCATGTGACTGCTATTCACGACAGCTAAACTGACCCTGCATGCGTGATTTCTAGCCTGTGGACGTTACGCGTCTTCAATTGTTCACTCCACGCCATCACAACAAGCTGTCTGCCATGGCACTCAAAGTCCTCACAGACGGGCAAGACTGCCTACGAGTCGTCGGTCCGTCTCCCTTCGCGCGAGCTGAATGCAACATGCCTCTGATATCAGTTGTCCTGTAGAGAAGCCATCCCTGCTTACCATGGAGGTTCGGCGACGACAAGCAGAGATATTGAGCAAGTCCCGGCAATGTGTCGCAGAGGTAGCTCAAGGCATCTCTCACTTCCGCCAGGCTTGGCAGACGTTCCGGACGTTACTCAAAGCCATTGGTCCTGTGCTGCTTGGTGGAGGCGCCGTCGCCTTGCTGGCGTGCTTGATGATGGCTCTGATTCTCGCAACAACGGTCTCAGCAATAGCAGCGCGACTGATTCGGTGATGTCGGTATGACGAGGACGGAATTCGTCCGCTACTGCCTCCATGCTCGCGTCGGAAGACGCACAATTATGATACGAATGTCTTATGAACATATGCTGTATGCGCAACCCCTTCTCATCCAATATGATCGTCTTTAGTTCTCCCCATCTCTGCAAGTCCGGACCAAGCTACCCTGCTGGTGCGCACATTTAGATGCAGTACCGATCAATATTTAGCAGAGTGAACAAATACGGCCGCCAGCAATCGCGGCCCCGGCGCGTATCATCGCTAATGTACTATACAAGGTGCCATGCTTGCTCGTTTGGGCGAAGAAGCCAAAGGATCCTCAACGTGCACTGTGATCGAACAGAAGTATCGTGGTGACGTCAGGGTTTCGCGCGCATATAAGAGGCGGGGTCAACAGAGAAGATATGTGTTCTCCCCCCGATTGCTCCGCACGCTGGCGAAGAAAGCTCAGAAGAAAATCTCTTGCCGAATCCGGTGTAATTAAGCCGGCATCACACTACAGCGGGAGTTCACAAGCATTGGCGATGATTCTGGCACTTATATAGACGATAGGGTCTCTAAGCGTCTGGATCATGATACTGCCATATCGCCCTCTGTGGGGACATCCGATAGACCGCATGTCTACCTAATCTCAGTCTAGTTAGTAATATAAGCCGGAACGATAAGTAACACCACTCACCTCTGCTGCACAGTTAGAATGCCAAGCGACCTTGGCCGAACTCACGACACTTCCACGCCTTCGCCATCACGTAGCAGGAACCGGCGCACCCCATCCTCTCGATTCCATGGCACCTCGTCTTCCCAGTGGCTGACCACGACACACGCCTGTGATTCCGTCAGGCCCTCTCCGGACAGGTATCGACGTGCCGCTTGAACCATGCCGTCGTCCATTCCGGCCCATGCCTCGTCCAGGAGAACTAGCGGAGGCTGGCCCACAAGAGCGCGCATGAGTAGCACAATAGACTGCTCGCCTGGGGAAAGGTCCACAAATGCTCGCTTTGCGAACGCTAGGTCTTCGTCGGTGATGGCGGCGTCCTTGGATATATATCCACGCCAGGCCCTGGGGCCTAGAGCGGCCAATACATCGTGCATGCGGGAGACACGCCATTGCTCCAGCTCGCCACCTTCTTGGAGATCAACACCGTCAAAGAAACCTACTCGCCGCCGGCCACGAGGCACAAAGCCACCCTCAAATCCAGTGCCGATAGCATCCCAAACGGTCATAGCATACCTCCTCGGGAAAGCGTTGTGTATTTCCGGGGAGACACGGCCGATACGCGCGTTCAGTTGTGGCGTGGGCCACTGGGATCGGGGGCGGCCGAATAAGCTCAGACGTCGAGACTGAGAGTAAGACTGTGGGTGCTCGCCTGTGAGCATTGCGAGCAATGTCGTCTTGCCTGCACCGTTTGCGCCCATGAGGTGCCAGCGGGAGTTGCGGTGGATTGTCCAGTTGATGGACTTGAGCACGTCCCGCGGCCCATAGCTGACGCTCAAATCGCTGATACGGATGACCTCGTCTCCGTGTGTCCGGCGGTGCTCGTGTGCGGGACTTGACGCAGAGGCCCCGTGAACCGGCAAATAGCTCTCTCTGAGCACGTTCTCCTTCTTTCCCGTCAACAACGTACGATCGCCGCGTACAACAGCAATGTGTGAGATCCAGTCTGGGAGGGGATCCTTTATCCGCATGCCCAGGATGATGTGCGGGGAACGTGGAGAGTCTAATGTATGCAGGGCATGTAGGAAGGAAAGTAGTAATGTTCGTGTGGGGGTGTCCAATCCGGCTGGGAGAGCCAGCGACGAAGGGCATTGAGTACAGGGAGTATTCAAGGCGATAGCAAACGGCACTACTTACTCAGAGGTTCGTCAAGGATGAGCAGCTCTACGTGTTGCAGCAGCGCTTTAGCAATCCGCGCTTTTCGCGTCTGCCCATTGCTCAATGCGATCACGGGGAGGTCAAGCAGCCGCCCCAGGTCCAGCCGCTGCGTCAGCTCCTCGAACCATTCGTGTTTCGCCCGCTCCTGCTCATAGTCGGCCACCGGGCCACTCTCACCAGAGGGTTTGAGAAGATCTGGCATCGCAAGCTTGTGCAGCGGGCGCGCGGTCTCCGGGAAGAATGTCTCGCGCAGCGTCTTCTTGTCCTCGTCACGGACGGCGCCGTAACGCGCGGTGTAGTCGTAGAACTCGCCTCCCGCCGAAGAGGGACGGTGTGCGAAGCTCACAGTGCGAACCTCGTCGTGTGAGTCGCGGCCCTGCAGGAAGGGGAAGAGGCCTCCCGGGGGCGGTGGATGCAATCGACGGTGCCCGGCGAGGGCCTCGAATAGCGCTGTCTTGCTGCTGCCCGACCCGGACCCGAGGACGGCCCACGCTTCGTTGGGCTGGATCGTCCAGGAGACGTCGCGTAGCACTGGATCTGCTGGAGGAGTTTCTCCGAATGCGTAGATGGAGGACTTGGGAATGTGGAGGATAGGGAGGGCGGAAGCTTTGTGGATGCTTCGGCGAGACGAAGGGTTCAGAGAGATTTGCCGCGGAAGACGACATCGACATGGGGAGGATATCCAACCCATGTTGAAAAGAGAAAGAAAAAGTTGGCTTCCTTCCCGTACTCAGTGGCCAGACATCGATCTGAGTGATCTCTCAAGTCGCGCTCGAGTCAGAGCTAGTGGAGCGAGAGTGAGCGCCAGCAATGATTGGTTCGACGATTCGACCAGTCTGCTCAGCATCAGTGCCTAGTTCTCCACAGAATCGTAGGTCAAGAAGAAGAAGAGCCAAGGTGTATTAGACACATCAACGAGCACTGAAAGATCAAATAGCTTGTAAAAGCTTCTGAACTGCTTAGGCTCAGCGCTCCTGAGCAACCAGCCAATTGCCGTGGAATGTTGGCGGCTAATCATTAGACGCCTGCGAAAACAGTGCGTGCCTTCACGTGATCGCGCTCCGATCGCGTCTCGCGAGCGGTACCATTCCCTGAGGACTAGGGTTAGTTCAAGTCGTTTTCTGGCCGGACTGGGCTCGAAACCCAACCTTTATCATGTATAAGAATGGGTATAATTTCAAGAATACAAAATGAAAAGCTACGGCGGGATTCTACAGCCTACTCCCTCCAGAACCACTGTTCCCCGTCGAGATACCATTTCGGGTCCTCTTCCTCGTGGAGGAACCCCTTGAGCTTCAACGCAGCCTCCTTGGCGCTGTTCCTCGGTTCCCAGTTTGTACACAGAGACACGACAAAGAATCTCTTCCCTTCGCAAAACACGACCTTCAGGATCGCAGGGTGGTCAATCACATTACCAGTGATGTGATTAATGGCATCCACAGCAACTGTAAGACGATTGTATCCCTCCATGTCAGGCGTGTATCCGAGGCTTGCAGCAATGCTTGCCAGCTTCTCAGATGAGACCGGATATCCGTAGTGGAATATGGGAGGGAGAGGCTCGAATGAGAGGGGCGCATAGAGGATCCTCTCGAGCTTCTTCAGTGCTGGGGCCCGACTAGCATTCCGTCGCGTCTGCGGCTAGATAAAAACAACAATTAAACAATTCATCAGAAGCGAACATTGAACAGATAAGTAATGGATACCAACAGCAGTAGGCTTCAGGCAGGCAGGTAGTTTGGCCACACGCTGAGCGCGGAACGCCTGATACTCTTTCATGAGCTCTTCTCGCGGCATTGTGGGCATACGGGCAATTAGGTCCAGCTTCGCCTAACTTTCAGCGCTCATCCTGCGTCGCAAGCGAGATAGTATGTGTGTGGTGAGAGCAGTGTTGAAGTCGATTGCGAAGTAGAAGTCGATTGCGAAGTAGAAGTAAACTTGCTGACTAAGCAGAACACGAGTATTGGGCCACCACTCGGATCGCCGACGAGCTGAGCGGGTCCCGGCCTCTCTTTCTTGGCGAAATATCTAACTCATCTGGTGGCGATCACTTATGGTGATTGGGGTGTACTATTATCTTATTTGGTTTTACCGCTCGCACTGTGCAGACATGTTCGCCTGTGGATTGAAGGCGGGTATCTTCGTGGGAGCATGTTCGTTTGCGGGGAGACGCTACCTGTGTGTCTGCATCTTCCGCGTGAAATTTTCACGACGGACACGCAAGCGATGCTGCACGCATGTCAGCAAGCCACACCCAAACCCTACACCTGTGTCACACGATTAACACCAATGCCAGTGGTGAGTGATACACTGATCTTCTCTACAAAACTCCTCGCGGGTTGTGAGCCTGACAATATGCTCCCTTCTTTTATGCTATCGCCTGCTGATCACGTCCACGTATGCAGGTCACTTGATTAGCTTTTTTCGATTCTGAAGGAATCTATCCGTATCTCTGCGGTCAATAGCTTCCGGCTCTTGATGGCTGCCCTTAATAACTGCTCTGTGACGCTCGAATCACGGGTGCCGATGTGAGCTTCCGGCGACCACTCGGAAGCTTCAATAGTAAGTAGTCTCGCCTGGGCAGGCAATTGATTGTAATCTATTGAGCCCGGTAGCAGGGCTACCATATTGAATGGTGCATAGCAGCCATGAGCAACATCCCCATTAAATCCCAAATTCTGAATAGCTAACGCGATCAGACGTCCACCATACCACAGGTAATGTACGTGCAACGAACCTCTATAAAATGCGTAAGCCGGGTCAGCAAGTCAGTACGTGCGATGCAATCGTGGGTTCTAATTGAAGTCTTAATGTAATTGACATCTTGCCAATTGGCGCTCAAATTACAAAAATACAAGGTGATTATGAAAATTACTTTAGTAGATAGTTATACTGCGCTCTCCATGCTCAATATTCCAAACCAAGATACAGCCTTTAGAAAAGGAAAAGCGCAGAGACCTTGGTCATTATCAAACACATCTCCTCCCGGGGCAGATAAAATTAGGCTGTATCTTATAGTATTGCTTCGCACGAATCAGTTCCTCAATATTGACGAGCAAAAGGTCGCACTCAAGCTGAGGTGTATCTAGGTAAACAAGAGAAGCGGGTGAATTCAAATCCTAGAGTAAGCCATACAATCCGGTGTGCCGCGATTGTGTAGATGCATGGTTAGCGGAAGCGGTTCGAAGGAATAGGGTTGATGCAAATAGGTTCAAGTGTGGACAGAACCGACTGAGAAGCCACACTCGATGTCTGTTTTCTCACAGAAGGGATAAGAATTTATGTATAGGGCAAAAAATACCCACCACATGAGGTGGGAGTTCTCTGGCAGCGTGGTCACACGACGAGCGCCGAAGGTTTCAGGCGAGTATTTTCTCTTCTTCAGATATGGCCCTCAATTACTTACGAGTTTCCGAGTGAGGTTTGTGGTTGGGGAAGGCATCCACTTATTGTGGCAACAAACATCAAGTCATGAATGGGGAAGATGCAAGACGAGTTACGACGAACGAACCGACAGATATAACCTTCGGCGCCAGGCCATGCGCAAGTTTGCGGCGCGTTCCTTAGGCAGCCTCATCTTGGAAATACTGAAGTACAATTCTATCTAGATGCAGAAGCTACCAAGTCACCGGGGCGTCTTCACGACCCGCCATCTCGAATTAGCAGGGCGGATCGAGGAGATAGTTGGACGCTCGATCAGTTCACCAGTTGCAATCTTCGAGAAGCTAGACTTTTCATTTTTGTATGGGAATACGGATAATTTCCATTGCTATAGTTCCAGTGTAAAGCAAAGACCTAAGCCCACGATTGCTGGGAGGGTTCATGAAACAGGTACGACGTACTAACAGGTCATACAGCGAGTGAAGCAAGTTCCTCGGATTGGTGATCGCATCGTGCGATCACAGAGGATTCAAAGAATCGGTGGAGGTTAGAGTTCGGTAGAATCCGATTCTTGCTGTATAGCGCTCGGAACTTAACAGTACTATGCTCGATTCTTGCTGGATAGCGCTCGGAACCTAACGGTTCTATGTTGACAACAGTTGAGAAGGGATGTTGTAACAATAACATAGAAGATGTGAAAATACGGCGAAGCTCGAAACCTACTCCCTCCAGAACCACTGTTCCCGGTCGATATACCATTTTGGACCTTCCACTTCGCCCAAAAACTCCTTCAGCTTTAGCGCAGCCTCTTTTGCGCTTCCCCTCGGCTCCCAATTTGTACAGAGAGACACGATGAGAATCGTCTGTCCTTCACAAAACACGTTCGTCAGGATAGCCGGATGGTCGAGAACATTACCAGTGATGTAATTAGTGGCCATCACAGTCACCATGAGGCTGTTGTATCCCTCCGCATCGGGCGTATATCCGAGGTCTGCGGCTATCTCCTGCAGTTTCACGTACTTAATTGGATAGCCGTAGTGGAATATGGGAGGCAAAGGCTCGAATGAGAAGGGTTCATATAGAATCCTCTCGAGTTTCTTCAGCGCCGAGGTCTGTCGAGCGTTCTCTCTCGTCTGCGGCTAAGTACAATCAGAGACATGTTATTATCAGTGATAATACAGGTGAAGATAAGTAGTGAACACCAACCGCACTGGGCTTGAGATTCTCAGGCAATTTGGCCACACGTTGAGCGCGGAACGCGAGATACTCCTTGATAAACTCCTCCCGTGGCATTGTAGGTAGACGGGCAAGTAGATCTAGTTTTGCCTGAGTCTCGGCGTTCATCCTCTGTGTTGCAATGGGAGAATAATATGTGTTTGGTGGAGAGCGGTTCGAAGTGGGTTGTGGCGTAGTTCAACCATAAGCTGAGGGGTTATATAAATTCGCTGACTAAGCAGAACCTCGCGGACGGCCCGTTGACACTGACCGGACCGGGGGTTGCAGCTGTTGCTACATTGGCAGGCGTCTAAACTCGTCTGAAGATGATAGGTAGAATTCTCCGAGTCGCTTCTCAGCGAGGCCTCTTACAACGTTCGGTGTTGTTTACGTGAACGTACGGGAAGCGACACGAACACAGCCGAAAGTCCGCTAACTCGAACGTTGCAGCCAACGGATTCATTCACAAAATCCAGAGCACGTCCGCGAAGAGATCGAGCCTCTCCAGTGACTCCAGCCGCGTGTGAGTCACAGAATTAAGAACAATGGCACCGGTGAGTGGTGCTCGAGTCAATACATGTATTGACGTATACTGGCCACTTAGATTGATGGCAACTCTTTGGCTCTCTTGAATAAACTACCCGTCTCTGCGGCCAGCACTATTCCTTCTCTTCGTGACCGCTCGGGGCTGTTCCAGCGGAGTCGACCGTTTAGATTAAGATTAATTGTACTAGCATTTTCTCCAGATCCGACCGGAGACAATGGCAATACGGCACACACAATCCTCCCGACCAGCTATTGCCTACTTCTGTGCCATGATGTGGCCACAAGGCGGTACATTCCGTCTCTCGGCAACGCGAGTGCATGGCGCGGGCCACCCTGGGCTGCATTTATAAGTACGCATGAGCGTATTGAGATGCTATTCCGCTACCGGTTCACATTCTCATACACAGTCATGCAAGAAGATATTAATGGCCTCTTACACACTCGCTTTATTCGAATTATCAGGGACCTGATCAACAATCTGGACCTCGAACAAGCTGGCGGAGTGGAATGCGGGTGGTACGAAGTCTGGAATCACGTACTCATGGATTGCGCGATATCATGGTCGAGTGACACCGTGTCGCTGACGGTCGCTCCCCAATACAGAATGGCTCGGGAGATTGTAGAGAAGAATCATCGCTTCCCTGACGGTAAAATATTTCTACAATTCTATGTCTCATAATGCTGACTTACATCTCTCCTAGGGGAAACTGGAGTGGCGAAGTACTGGCTTCCAATGTCGGTGAATCATCTCGCAGCCTAGGCGGACTGTTCGACAGTGACAACTCGGAATCCAGCACTATTTTCGAGCCCCAATTCGGGGACCTGTTCACAGATCGCCTTGTCTCTCCTGGACCGCTCGTGACTAGTACTCCCGTCGGTCGAAACAGAGATATTACGCCGCCTGGACCATTCTCGTCCAGCTCCTCACAGATCTCCTTCGTCCGAGCAGCCAGATGGTGAGTCCCTCGCAGACTATGTCATTAATGCCATGGACTTCGCCGCGATGCACGCTACTCCCGAGATGCGAGAGTGGATAGAAGTATTCAGGGCTCGTTTTAAGGCAGCGAACAAAGGGCTCAAGAAGGAAATACGGTACCCGGATTTCGCCAATTTCATCACCAGGTTCAATGATCTTTTGGAGCACCGGCCGTTCCTGATTGTGGAGATCAAGTCGCTCGATGAGAGCGAGAATCCTTTCGAGGCGGTATCAAAGATCTACGGGCAGGCATTGACTCAAGCTAGATTCACCTTCGAGAACTTCCCTTTGATCGACAAGGTCTTTGCTCTTCTCATTGCGGGTCCGTACTGGCAACTCGTCGAGATTCGCAAAGAGGGCATGCCTCCGCTACCCAAGCATGCGATCCCGGATAGCGAGAAGAAGTCCAAGCAGAAGATGGACGGTCTACCTCGGCCTTTCTGGTCTTCTCAGGTATTCTATATCTTGAATGACAACCGCGACGACTATCACCCGGAATCCATCAAATGTTGGCACAAAATCATGCATGCGAACGGGCTTGCCGCACCGCGCCGTTCAGCGGCCAGCCTCCCAGATGAACAGCCCCGATCGCACAGCGTCAACTTCCTAGGTATCAGCGGCATGATGATGCTGGCAATATTCATTGGGCCGTCCCTGGCTGTTCTTCTTCATTACATCCTGGAGTCCACTCAGGTTGGTCGACCGGACTGCTTCACGATCGAAGGCCTGCTTCGTGATATTCGTGCCGACTAGGACTCTGCCGCAATGCTTCATCTTGATGTAAGTTGTCACGACCGTCGCTGGTCGCGGTCTGGTCTCTCTTCTCTCTTAACGATGCAACTGTCGCTGGTCGCAATCAGACCTCTCCTTCTAATTTACGCGTCTGACCTCACCTTCGTTCTCTTTCGTTGCAGACGCCTTTGAGCACCGCATCGTCTATCTTCTGTTCTTGCTTGCGGAGCCACATTCCACTCTAGTCTGTCATTACGTGTTGATACCTAAATTATGTACAGCTATATTGCTGTTCGTCTGTCGTTACAATGTAATACAACGTTATCTACCATGCTAGTAACTGGTGGTCCTCTGTTTGTGCTGCAATGTAGCGATAGGGCCAGGTCCTGTGCATAGCTGGTCGCAGGATCATGCCCACCGGTAGGCTAAAGAACGAGAAGCTCCCGCTTTTGAATTGGCTGCATATCAAACGTTACGGAGGGTTTCCATCGTCATGGCACCGATAGAAAGACCTGGCGAAAATCCATTGAATCAGTCCGGTGCGCTTGTGATTCATGCAATAAGGGAAGCGAGCTTGATCTCGTGCGATCACTGAGCATTCGAAGAGCCTTGGGGTCAAAGTTGACTGAAATCCGGTACTTATTGGACACTGCTAAGTCGATGACAGTTCAGGGGGGAGTATGATAACAAATCGCACCGAGGGGACTCGCCTGCGACGAAATATTAAAATCTACGCCAGAACCACTGTTCCCAGTCGATATACCATATCGGACCTCCCCCTTCAGCTAAGCGCTTCTGCAATGTCACGATTCTAGCGGTGATAACACATACTAGTACGAAATCTCGAGGGAACAAATTTATCGGCTTGTGGCCGATTAGTTATACAACGCT
Organism: Obba rivulosa; assembly: GCA_001687445.1. Taxonomy (NCBI): domain Eukaryota; kingdom Fungi; phylum Basidiomycota; class Agaricomycetes; order Polyporales; family Gelatoporiaceae; genus Obba; species Obba rivulosa. Next base: position 28,809 of record KV722427.1, on the reverse strand, counting down.
ACTACGCCAGGAGAGCTTGTTCAAGTTCAGCATGCGAAGTATTCCACAAGGCTACATACTTGTAAATCCAACATTTCCTCATACCGAGAAATGCGCCCATGCCTCCACCAAACCATCCGCCACCTTCGTCGGAGCAGCCCACAGCGGCAAGAACTTCTTCACCTCTTCGAACGCCGGTATCCGTGCACTTGCGCTCGCGTTGTTGCTCCCGGCTGATCCGCTCGCATACTCCGCCCAGATGCACGAGGCGTTCCCGTGCATTGTAAACGCCTCGCCTTTGTCCTCCCATCCAACCTCGACAACGAACTCTCTGTCCCAAGTCCGGCTCCACAGCCTCACCTCCTTCACCCCTTCCGGCGGCATCTCGAAGCCCAGTTGCATCTCACTCCGTGACTCGCGGGTCGAGCCTGACGCGGGGTAGTAGACGCGGTATGAGTGGATAGGTGTGTCGAAGTATAGCCTGCACCCGCGCGTGTTCGTGCCCCGGATGGATAACATCGCGCTTGAAGTGTTCAATCTCTCCGTCGTGACATCAACCCAGTCTGTGCCGTACATTGCACGGGGAGGTGCCAGTATGGAATCGAGGTCGTCCTCAACTGATCCTGTACCATCTGGGGAGGGAAGCAGCTCCGATTCCCATCTGCATGTCAGCAGTCCGGGACGCAGGTAACGGTCTTCGCTGCACTGCACATCTTTGCCCGTGGAAGACGGCATCTCGGGAATCACAAGGCGGTCAACATAGCCCTGAAGTCCGGTCAACGAGGTGACAGCGCGCACCACACCACCGCGCGGCCCTACAAGGGGGATACTTGGAGATGAGAATGCAATGTGGTCGACCGAGGTGTTCGCGGGGAGCTGGAGCTCGACACTCTGCTGGAAGAACACCTTGAACGGCCGTTCATATGTGAAGGGGAAAGCGACCCAGGTGAATGCGAGGGACACTGCGAGGACCACGACGACTACCATGGTCAGCCATACGTGAAGTCTGTGTGCGAAAGGTGCGAGCGGGAGGAAGATCATGAATGATAGCGCTGCTAACCCCGCGTAGGCTGTGGACATGATCCGTCAGTATCGAATACATGTGTCTAGGAGTTCAGATATTGAATTATCTCACCAACTACGGGAGAACTCCCATCGACGAGGGTGTTGTTGAGTGCGCCAAGGAGTATCAGCTCGATCTGGAAGAGCAGCACCGCAGGGATCGGGACGAGTAACAACAGCTGTACGATCCACCAGCCATACTCCTCCGAATCCGGCTCCGTGTGGGCATCGCCGAGCCCTGCATCGACTGTCACATATTCCCGCCCGCTGTCCGACACTCGGTGATGCTGGTGCATCAGCGGCGTGATCTCCGTCGGTTCCGTCTCGACGATCTCTGCCTCCGCCTCTCCATCCTGCGCGTCCTGCCCCTCGCCATTCGTCTCCGGATACTCATGCAGCATTCCCGCAACATATCTCCGCGCCGGCACCGTGTCGTCGTTGTCATCGTTCGACTCCACATCCAGTTGGACTTTCCGGTTACGATCGTACCCGCGCTTCTCACGCCAGACGCTTTCAGCGAGCGAGAGACATGACACCAACCATGCGCAAAGGTTCCATACCGTGACCCAGTACAGTCCGCCGAGTGTCAGCCTCCGGATCATGGTTGTAGACGCGACGAGCAGAATCCACGTGAGGAGGTAGAGCTGGGCCGTGACTGTGAGCTTCTCCCACGCGGATGGAGAAGGCAGCATTGCGTGAATTGCTTGCAAAGGGACTGTAACGCTCAGGTAGGAAAGCGACATCACCGCCAGCAAGACGGTCTTTGCATGGGAATGTATGATCTCCAAGAGACGTTTTCAGCCGACAGCGATGTGGAATAATACAAAAACTTACATAAGGATTCAGCTTCACATACCCAACCACAAGCGCGACCTCAGCCGCGGCTCCGACTATAAACATGATGCAGAATCTTCCCCAATCAAATACATATTTCAATATCTTCTTCCATTTGGCCCCAGATACAGAGTCATTGACCGCGGTGCCTATAGTGATATTTTAACATATGTTTGGCACGAACCGTACCCGGACAAACTCACCTTCGTCCTGCTTTCTTGCCACGAGAATGACCCAAACTAGTAAACCAATGACACTAATGGGGCCGACCACCAACAGGACGACGTTCGTCACGAAGAGTGCCTGCAGCGGAAAGGCCACAAATGCATGACCAAAAACTATCAAGCTCGTTAATATCCGAAGAACTCCTCACGAGGAATGCTTACGATCGAAATATACCCCATGTCGTTGATCGTCTTCTGCTGCGACGTCCTCGTTAAGCAGCGCCAGCCCCGCGCCCCGGACGCCGTCCATCATCGCCCACAGTGCCTTGCGCGCGTTCCTGGGGCCCATCCCCGCGATGGAGTCCAGCGGCGTGTGGTAGTATGCGCGATTCCTGTAGAACGCGAAGTCCGAGCCGGACATACCCTCCGTCTGGCCTGGAAAGGTTCACAGTCAGCGAGAGTGTGGTTAGACTCTTGAAAAATACCTTTGATCCCCTTCGCGTAGACTTCGTAGTCAGTTGCGCTCTTGATGACACCCCGCGCGAACGCATCTGCGCTTAGGACGTTTCCGTGCGGATGCGATACGGCCCTCGCGGCAAAGGCACGGGCCGCACCTAGGGAGGTGGACCGGAATACCAGTGGACGACTGCAAGATCGTACGTCAGACTCGCAACGTCTGCATATAGCGTAAAAACATACCCGCCAGATGCTGCCCCTTCGAGATTGATGAACGTCCCCGTGAGGTTCGACCAGGGATGCTCGTAGTACGTATGGGCACCATTTAAGCCGTCCTCTTCACCATTATTTAAGAAGAAAATCGCCGTCCTCCGCGGCCTGTGCTCTGGGGTTGCCAAGTACTCAATCATGGCAAGGATGGTGACGACTCCCATCCCGTCATCCGTCGCGCCAGGGGCCGTGGACACCGAGTCGAAATGGGCGGAGAAGAGCACACCATCTGGTTTCTCGTCAGAGTCCGAGGTCGACGTGTCTGTACCGTCGATCTTAACGAGGATGTTTGTACCTTCAAAGTATGTACCGTGACCCCGCGCGTTGAAGAATGAGGCGTTTGTCTGGAGGTCAATCGAGAGATGGACGTAGTCGTACTTGGACGCTACGGGTTCGACTCGAGAGACCAGGTAAGAATAGACTTCGTCGTTGGCGTGGGACACGTATGGGTGAGGTGCGACCGTGATCTAGGAGCACGGCGTCGAAACGCAGTTAGACACGCGACACGAACTCGGCCATTCTAGTTGAAAATTCACCGCTTGCAAATCTTTGTATGCGCGATCCAGATCCAAGCCGCGCGTGTTTTCTGGGACGCTCGGCAATTCGTCGGTGACGAGAACCCATACAAACACGGCCGCGTACACAATCACTGTCAGAATACTGACGGGAATCGGCGTGAACCGAAGTGGCGCAGCCGCGCGAGCAGCCCAAGTCCTCAAAGGCATTCTGCAGAAGAGTATAGCAAGAGAGCCGGTTCTTGTGGTATAATCAAGCTAGAAGGTATGCCCGAATTTCCGGCTCAAGAGGGGCAGTGGGCGTCCACTAGGTCGACGTTAGTGATCCACTCTGAGTAGCAACTCAACAAAGCCTAGTTCCGCGAGAAAACGCGGTAACGGGTGAAGAGGGTACGAACAACCAGATTGGCATGTCCTGTTACAGCGAGGACATGGGTGCAGCGAACAAGACAACGAGCAGAACATCAACGTAATTGAGACACCTGCCCTTGACAATTTCGCCACGATAAGCGAGACATGATGACATCACTTAATTACTCCGAAAATGTTACAGGCATTCACGCAAGCAGATAACACCATATACAGTAGCGCATTAGGTTAGGGTTAGGACAACTTAGAGGCCAAAAAAAAAGGCCTGCCCAGCCCGAGGGCCGAAGCAGGACAGGAAAATATTGAGACGGTGCATAACCCGAAGGCTATACAAACCGTAGATTCCCTCTGAGGACAGGGTCGCCGTGCTATGGAAGGCCCCCACGGCCCACGAACCCTGGTACGTGAAGGGGCTCGTGCCATCAAGGTAAGTATGAGTTGTTCACATGGCCGGTCCCCACCTTATGTACGGCGGGCGACCTGCGCACGGACCAGGCGCGCCAACTCCCGCGCACGTCCGCCGGGAACGCTCCAAATCGGGTAACTTGGGCGGCAAGAACATTGCGGCTACGAGACTATGTACCTACTGCAGCCTACTGCCTCTTCGAACACGCAGAGAAAGTGCACAACATCATGCTTTATTTTGAATTTCGGTATAGTAAATGCGGATTGTGACGAACGCACTGCAATGTAATGAACCGTCGAAGTACAAATGACATTAGTATCGTAAATGCGCCAAGACTAGTCGTCCTCATCCCAGTTTCCAGCCTGTTGCGGTATCTTGGGGCCGCCGGCCGGTTTGCTCATGATGATGCTGTCGACGCTGAGCACCGAGATTGCAGCCTCCGTCGCCAGCCGTATTGCCCACGACTTCGCCGCGAACGAGTCGAAGATCTCGCGCTCCGACGCGGACAGTGTGCCATCCGTCTCCGCCTGCGCTCAACGATTAGTCCCCGAGAGGCAGGGAGTAATAAATGGAAGAAACACACCTCAACGTCAACGCCCCAGGCCTCGCCGCCTTCCGATTCGTGCTTTGCCCACAGCCGGCTCACAATCTCATTGCCCTCCGCCCCCCCGAGCGCGTTCTCCGCCAGCGTCCGGGGGATCACCTCCAGCGCGCCCGCCCACCGCTTTACCGCATGCTGCGCGAGACCCTTCAAGGCGCTCCCATACGTGTCCACGCGGCGCGCGAGCTCGATCTCCGTCGCACCCGCGCCGGGAACGAGGCGGGGGTCCTTCAGCAGCGCCTTGATGACGTTCACGCCATCGTCGACCGCGCGCTCGAGGTCGTCGAGCCGGTTCGCCGTCGCGCCGCGCAGCACGATAGTCGCAGTGCGCGTCTTCTCCCCGGGGGCGTCTCCAGGTGCGCCCTCGAAGTCCGCGTCGCCCGGCGCGACCTGCCGCAGCACCGTCACGCGGTCCCCGCCGACTTCGATGCATTCGAACACATCGACGTGCCCCGCCTCCTCGGGCGTCGGCGCGCCGAGCCGTGCGAGCGGCGTCGCACCCACAACTCGGCACAGCCGCCGCAGGTCGAACTTGGAGAGCACCTTGAGCACCGCGATCCCGAACCGGTCCAGGTAGTGCAGTGCAAGCTCGCCGACGCTTGAGCCCGCGACGACGACCTTGACTCCCGAGTCCGCGATCTCCTTGATGATCTGCATGCCGAGTGTGAGCGTCGGTAAGAGATAGGAAAATAGCCAGACTAGCCTTCTCGAGGTGCTGCTCCTCGCCGCGCGTGAAGTTGAGCATTTCGTCCGCGTTCTTGATCAGCACCGTGCCCTTTGTCTCTGTCTGCGCAATGTCGATTCCGCTCGTGTAGACCGCGACCTTCGCCTGCTTCACCTTCTTCACCTGGCCTGCCGAGCGGTCAGCCTTCCGACGCTCCGCATGGTCACTCGTATCAGTGCCTACCTTCAGGCTCCCGGCCAAACACCATACCCCGCACGACCTTGCTGGCCGCGAGGCTGCCGCCCATGATCTTCACCACCCGTACGTTGTCGACATTGAAGTTCTTGGGGTTCTGCGGCATCACAACCAACGCTGCCTCGGCAACGAGCGATGCGAGTGCGTCCTCATAACCATACTGTTTTGACGCAATTGCGGGCTTCAGCGCGCGCACAAGGCTTGTCTGCGTCAGGGGCGAAGGGAGAGATGTTTTGGCCAGGTCTAACTCGCCCAATTAGACATGCTTGCATGAGAATAAAAGCAAGTATTGCACGCACTCTCCAGCTCCTTCAGTGCTCTTGTCGAGGCAAGCTCGTAGCCCTTGATAACCTCGCTCGGGTGCAGGCCCATCACGAGCAAGTGCTCCGCCTTCTTCAGGAGCTCGCCTGCTAGGATCAGGACCATATTTGTCGCATCTCCCATCTAACCCGTGTAAGTTGTACATCAATGGATGGTTGGTACAAGACTCAGCGACGTACCTCTGCCTCCTGCGCCTGCGACGCCATGACCAGCAGCTTCGCCGCCGGGTGCACAACCTCGATCTCACGGATAATCGTCGCAGCATCAGAGGTCACAAAGAGCCTTCCGAGGTGGTTGATGACGAGTTTGTTGCGGCCTGCATGTATCCTCAGCAAACGTATGTAGAATAGCAGTAGCACGCGTACGTACCGTTGGGCCCAAAACTTGTCCGGACGAGATCGGATAGCTCAGCAACAGCCTGGATATTCCTCAAGACGGCATCCTCGATTCCTTGCAGGTGCTAGAAGATGGCATTGTGCAAAACTGAGAGGCACATCTCGGGCATGGATGTGACGCGTAGTACCTTGTAGCCATCCTTGAAAAGCTGGATATTGTTTGCCTTGGGCACTTTCAACGACATTGCGTCCTATCCGTTATAGTCACTTTCAAAGATTTTGGTGGCAGTCAGGATCTGAGAGCCGCAAGTTGAGTGTTAGCAAGTGCGGTCCAACCTGGTTCAGGATGGCCAGAATTTCGCGTAAGCGCTCGTCACCGCGAGACGGGCGCTTTGGATTAGAGAGAGCCCACCTTACAAGTGTCCTGATGCTCTCTCATTCTATCCGCAACAACTATAGCCTTGTTTTGGCTCCAAGTAGAACTGGACCCTACTCACTGATGCCGAGCGAAATATGCCTCAGTGCATATATGGTCCAGCTTGCTATGTACTCAGAACTATTCGCCAGTTTCTGCCTTGACAACAATGGCTGCACTTCAACACTGCAAAGCCATTGGAATAGTATGGACACAATGGACGCTGTGCGAGGGGTATATTGGTGGAAATTACTGGTTTTTCGTGGTATGAACACAGTATTCTACTCGCTGCAGTCACAGTCATATCCCGGACAACATCGCAACCGCACCACACATCAGGGGAAACACAGTCGGAGACCTACTGCAGAGGCTCAACATTGCAGTACTTTGGGATACAGGCCACGAGTTCAATTATATCGCCTCTGCGCACTAACTTCCGTCACCCCTCGCAAACCCTGGATATTCTTCTCCTGATCTGCACACGGCGAGCTTCTCTAATCATAGTACTTTACACTCGGATCGCCGGTGCTCTCCTCATGTGCAATAACCGGGGTCCCCCGCTCACCCGAGGCCTGAGGACTCTACATCAAATGTTGGAGAAACTACGCGCAGCCCCGCCGCGCATGTGCATGCCGCGGTCACGTTCTATCCCGAAAGAAGGCGCACGCCACGGTCATCCGTCGCGCATGCATATGCTCAGTGGAGTCCTGCCTAGTCCTGCGTAAATCTTGCGTACGTCCTACGCTTCTTCTGAGCCTCCTTTACGCCTCAACGCTGCTTCTTCTATATTCCCGGGCTGTATTCCCCGATGTGCACGCTCTGGGGCGGCTTCTCGCGCGGGGATGTAGGGCATCGCGTCGCCAAGCTATGCTCATGCCGCCCCCGCTCCTCTGCGCCATACCTCTGCTTTGAGCTTCGTATCCCTGTACGCCCGCCCGCTGTTACTAGTTTGTGCCAGGGCGGCATTTATAGCCGTAAGCTCGAGATTACCGCGGCAGATGACTCGCGCTGCGTGCCCCCGTCACATCCCGAGCATAATTTCGCTTCGTTCATGGCCGACAGCGACTGCCGGTCTTCTCTCCTCGCGAAGTTCTTCCAAACTCAAGGAGTGTGACTGTACACATATATAAGGCGTCCCGCCCGAATGCTGTCAGCTCGAGCTCGTCAAACCGGACGCCCCGCTTTCGGTCACGTCGACGATGCAGACCCTCGCCATTGCGCTCTTGCTCGGCCTTCTTGCCGCGTCGGCGGCTGCGCAGGCCACGATCGGCACGTGTACGCTTCTCCCTTGAAGCTTGACTAGGCGGATGCCGAGCTGACCCCGCGCGCATTGTTCAAATTCGTCCCCGCCCTGGGTGCGTGCGGGTTCACGAACACGAGCGACCAGTTCGCCGCGTCCGTCTCCAGCACGACGTTCCACTCATTTCCGTAGGTCCCAGCCTGTCCATGCCTACGCAGGGTGCTGACCTCGCTCATTGCCAGTGGTGCTGGCGCGAACGCTAACGCATATGTTGCATGAGCTATCTGTGCGTCTACAACTCGCTGTATGCGCACGCTCCAAGAACCCAATTGGCACGCACAACTTGACTGTGTCCTGTACGTCCCGCCCATCTCCTCTCGACAGCTCCTGTGCACCAGCACAGCCCGTACTACAGCTCCGTAACTAATGGTTAGCCTATTGACATGTAGAGCTGCTAGCCATACAAATCACAAGTGCACTCGCGAGATGTACTCCCATACCACTCGCCGCCACGCCATCTCAACAGCGAATTATGGCCAGACTCACATGCCATGACGTACGTTACAGTGAGGAATGTTGGAACGGATTAACACCAAATGTTGACCCGCATATGAGCAATGCATAAGTATGAGCTGCAGTCACAACCTCTGTCACGAAAGATTGACCACAGGGCAGTTCCATGCGCATCGAGGCTATGGCGCAAGTAATCTTCCTCCCGAACACCACGCACTCTCCCGTCAGCCGACTTCATCTAACTCGAAATGCACGCCTTCCGCGAGGGCGGCTTCCGATATTCGCATCTTCAGCGGACGCCTGGCGAGCTGGCAAATGCTCATATGACCAAGTATGACCCCGCCAAACCTCATGCGCTCGGCAGTCGACGGACGGAGACCGACGCGGAGGCCGAGCAAGCTGTGGACGGGGCGCGTAAGGGCGCGTACCTGCAAGCGTATGAAGTCTGATTGGTGCAATGATGATCCAGCGATAAGCGACACGTGCTACCGTGCGCACGAGCGCGCACCATCAGATCTTCCTTGTACGCGCGGAATCAGCTGTGGCAAGGAACAATGGACGGCCTGAGCCATAAAAGTGCAGAATGGAAGCGGAATGTGGCCAACAACCGCTCGACTCGACTCAAAGAAACTACGACTCGCTGGAAGCTTGTCCTGGCCACGCAAGTCCGTCCTCCTACACTTTACGTCATCAAATCAATCGTTCTCGGCTCCCGCACTGATACTAAGCTCAATGTCGTATCAATACGAATACGAGTATGGCGTCTTGGTTCCACCCGAGCGACAGTCGGAGGTCCGGCCATGCTTGAAGGTCCCTGTGTATCCCGCCTGTGGGAGGTGCCGGGAGTCGAAGGCGAAGTGCAAAAGGGAGTCTCTGAGCGGAAAATGCAGGTAAGCATCAATATATACGGTCACCGGTGACGTGTCGTCCAGTCCAAGCGGATATGGTGGCGAGAACGTTTCGCGATTGCGTGCGCTGACGACTTTGCATATACAGACGATGCACCAACACCAATAAGGAGTGTATAATCCCACCAGAGCAGTGGATGGCTCTTCGCTTCAAGATGCCGCAAGCCTGCATGTCGTGCCGCGACTCGAAACGTAGCTGCATATACGGCAAGTTGGACGGCAGACGGACAAAATGCAGGTGAGTCTCTTTACGCATGAAGGCCATGACAATGCGTAGAGGTGTGTGGGTTGAATGAAGAAGGGCTCCGTATCCTGGGTCCTGTGTGCGCCTAAAGTCTTTTCCCTACATGCACCATACCCAGAGCTCGTCCCCACATCGCCCCCTCTGTAATTGCGCATGACTGACGTCAGCATTCTTGCAGTGCATGTTTACGTCTCGGAAAGCCCTGCAAATATGAAATCAAGGACTTCAGCATTCCTCAGACGGTGAGATCAGGCCAAAGCACGGATGTCGAGACAGTAGAATCAGAAGACGACATGTTAGAATCAGAAGAGGAGCAATAGTACTAGCGAAATCATTGGGCTCAACGATTCAGTACTCTTGAATACAGGCCACGAGTTCAGTTATATCGTCTCTGCGCACTAATTTCCGCCACCTCCGCAAACCATGGATATTCCTCTCTTGATCGGCACGCGGCGACAGTGCCAGCTGCAAGCCTCTCTGATCATATCCAGTACATTGCACTCGGATTCGCCGGTGCTCTCCTCATGTGCAACAAGCGCCTTCCCCGCTCACCTGAGGGCTCTACATTAAATTATGGAGAAACTACACATATTCCCGCCGTGCACGTGCACATCGCGGTCACGTTCCATCCCGACAAAAGGCGCACGCCACGGTCATCCGTCGCGCATGCATATGCTCAGTGGAGCCCTACGTCCATTTTGCGTGCGTCCCTACTTCTACGTTCCTCGGGCTGCATGCCACGATACGCACACTCTGAGACGGCTTCTCGCGTGGGGATGTCATGGCATGCGCTTCGCCCAGTCATCCTCACGTCCCCCCCCCTCCCGCTCCTTGTGCACCGCGCTTCTGGTTTGGGCTTCGTAATCCCGTCTGCATGCCCTGCAGTTACTCTGCGCCGGTGCGGCCTTCGTGGCTGTGATCTCGAGATTACCGCGGCAGATTACCCGCGCCCCCGTCACATGCCGAGCATACTGTAGCTTCATTCATGTCCGGCAGTGATGCGTGCGACGGCCGGCCTTCTTGCCCCGCGAAGTTCTTCCAACCTCAAGGAGCGTGGCCAAAGACGTATAAAAAGGCGCCCCGCCAGAAGGCCACTGGCTCGAGCTCGTCGAACCGGACGCCCCAGATCTCCACCCATACCTTCCGTCAAGTCGACGATGCTGACCCTCGCCACCGCACTCTCGCTCGGCCTTCTCGCCGCGTCGGCGACTGCACAGAGCGGGACCGGCACGTGTACGCTTCTTCCTTGACCAGCCGGGTGCAGGATGCCGAGCTGACCCCGCGTGCAGTGTTCAACTTCATCCCTGGCCTGGGCGCGTGTGGGTTCACGAACACGAGTGACCAGTTCGTCGCCCTCGTCTCCAGCAAGACGTTCCACTCGTTCCCGTAAGTCCCCGGCTGTCTGTGCGCGTGCAGGGTGCTGACCTCGCTCACCGCCAGTGGTTCTGGCGCGAACCCTAACACGTAAGCTGTGTGAGCCATTTCTGCGTGTACCGCTGAGTGCATGCGCACGTCCCAGGAACCCGATCTGCACGCACAACTTGACCGTATCCTGTACGTCCCAGTCATCTCCAGTTTCTCATGCTGTTGTCTGATCTAATGCTACCCTGTGCAGTCAACGGCAAGAACGTCTCCGCGCAGATTGTCGACTTAGGCCTCGACGCGCCCGACGACAACGTCGGCTTCTCTCCCGCCGCGTTCGAGCAATTTGCGCCGCCCGTGCAGGGGATCGTGCAGAATGTCATTTGGACCATCGATTGAGCGGTCGGGAAATAAACAGCCGGAGACTCATGTACGGAGATTGGACGGACAGTGGACTCGGACAGTGGACAATTTTGTGGACAATATGGACACTGGCATATGGTTGGTCTGTGCTGGAATCGAAGTGATGGTACGAACATGATATTCCGAGAATCTGGGTGTGCGGGAAAGTTTGATTTGATAGTGGATACTGGATGTGGACTTGATGAGATGTATCGGGTGCTCTAGTTGGTTGCATGGACATTTGCATAACATTGGTTCATGCTGATTGGAGCAAACATGTGGAACCGTCACTGAGCGCTATACAGAAAGTGAACTAGGCTTGACTGGATACGATGTTGTTAGGAATTCAAATGGAATCGGCTCGTGAAGCAATGATGTGAGGTTGGAATTTAGCACATGATCAGTTTATTTGAACGACTGGTAGACGCGCAACATCTTCTCCAGTGAAAATAGCCTGTCGGCCCTTTCTCCGATTGAGATACGCAATGACTGCAATACGATGGAAGAATCATTCTCCTAAAATTTCCGTCATGAAGCGAAAGAAATGATATATTGTGTAACATTGTAACATTGGATGCAAATATGAACGAAATAGCGTAACGAGCGGTATGCGGGTATTTGACGGGTATCGATGATAAAATCCAGATTTATAAAGCGAAATTGCTTCACATAATATCGGAGAAACATACCAAGACGAAAAGGAAATTTCAATCCCACCCTAGAACACTCGCACAGCAAATGAACATTGCCCGCGGAACATACTCATATCTGCAGTCGATCGGCGAAGTGGCGGGCGAACGGGTCGGACCGGCTCGATCACGACAGATTTCAGCTGTGCCCACTCTTGCAGAGCTCTAATAATACATATATGAATAACGGTTCAGAGAGGTGGATGTTACACATACACAGCGAAACCGGCGTTGGGCTTGATGCAAGCGCGCTTGCTCTGGAGGAATGTAAACGCGACGTCGTAGGAGACATTCAACGTACGGATGAGGTACGCAAGGACGATGGACGCAGAGCGTGAGATGCCCTGTAAATAGTTGTCAAAAACATTTACATAACAACGATGAATAGGTGATATGTACATGCTGGCAGTGTACAAGAACGTTCTGACCGTGCTTGCGACGCTCGTCGATCCACTGAACCGCACCCTCAAGATGCGGGCGGATGTCAACCGCAGCCGAGTCCCCTATATCAATGCGATGCATCTCTACCGGCGCGTGGGGGTCCTGCGCAGCAATAAACGGGGAGTCCATGACGCGCACAACGGCAGAGATGTTGTGCGCAGCGAGGAAACCAGGCTCGAGTGTGGCGGATAGTGAGCCAAGGTAAAGCGCGCCCACGTGCACGGATGGCCGCGGGCGGAGGACGAGGTGCATCGGCGTGCAAACGGCGGCAGCGGCGGCGGGCATGAGTTCGAGAAGAGAAATCATTGCGATAGTGTCAATGTAGAGTTTGCGGATGGTGTGTATCAAGTGATGGGAATATAGAGACGAATGATGTCTGAACAATCGAGCAGAAGGCACGCTTATAACTATTTTCCGGCGGGGCCGTGCTGTGTTGTGGGTCCGGAAGAGTTACTTCCGCGTCGCACTGCTCCACATAGCGGAATTGCCTTTTATGGTAACACCTCTGATGTGCCGCGCGGCCGAGGCGTCCATGGTCAGCGCTTGCCACTCTGCTAAAGCGACGCGCAACTTTGATCTTCATTTGTGTACAGAAAAGTGCGCAGCAGAGATTATGTGTTCAGAAGAATATCTCTTGCTCTAGAGCGCGGCGGTCATCCCAGCGAAATAATACGCTAACCGTCCCGGCGTCTTCTGCTAGTTTGCAACGTCATCGAGTGGCACCGGAGTGCTCTGGTTCCAATCAAAATATTTCGACTTGCCCTGCGGCTGCTTTAGCGATACGGAGGTGTGGGATATTTTTAGTTATTCTTTCCTCATACTCTCTTTCATACCAACTAAATGTGAGCACACTGGATTGCCTCCGAGTTGCATCCACATCGACTAATTACTTCCTCTTGCGCGACTTGAGTCGTCCGGACACAGCTTCGCAACCGCTACATTGCAACACTCTATGCCTGCTCTCCACACTATCGATCGCAGCCGCTGTCGATCACATCCGCCCCGCCCCACACTTGTCTTTGTGGTCTACGTGTATTGGGCATCTCCCACCGGTCCTGCATCTCGGAGGTGACATCATGCACTTCTGCTCCGCCAACACGAACCGCGGAGTCCTTCACGTCGACTCATCCGATAATATCGGGACTATGCGAAGTCAAAGGCCATTCTAGCTCGAGCATGTTGCCGCACAGCCCCGCAAAACGTGTGCACAATGATCTGGCAACCGCTAATATCGAGCCTCTAAGCTTCAAGCTTTAGCAAGCCATACCTGAACATACCAGGTCACACAGGAAACAGTCTTCCACTAAGGAGATGGCTCACCCCCATACCGCTGATGTATTCCGTTCGTCCCTTCAAGTTGTATCATCAGATAACACTGGGCCTCCACGAAGTCGAAGGTCATTCTAGCTCGAGGATATTGTGATACGGCCACATAAAATGCGTGCGTGATGGTGTTACTCAATCTCGACTTCTTGAGATTTAGCTCGGATAGATGATTTCGCTTTGACTATTCATCGTTTCGAGTCGGCTTCCCAGGCACTGCGAGGACGGTCTCCGCAAGGTCGACGGTCAAAATAGTCTCAAGACTGCAACCACGAGGATGACTCGCTGCTGTGGCCCGTATATGACTCTCCGCTGTTTATGCCACACGGTATAGGACTTTCACTCGTTGCACGAGGTACCTTCTCAGGTACTAGAACTCTTACGCCGGTCTTTTAATTTCGGAGGTTTACCATGTCAGGGCCACGTTGTCAGATAGTCTATTAGTCGTGCATGCTGTGCAGATGGGCTTGGAAATTTGACTGATCCGGCTAATACGTTATTGAGGGGGTTCAGATCAATCTTCGAGGATACTTTGCGCAAGACAAAAGGACGTAGTCAAAGGAACTCACCATTACGGCCCTTTTTGTTGGGCCACTCAACGCAAGTCATATCTGCACATCCGGGCCACACAATGTACAGCATCCAACGAAGCACACATAAATGTCTACCATAAGAATGGCAAATTCCCTTTGCTCCGTGTTACAACTCTCTCAGTCTCACTCCGAAGCCTCTCTCAAAGCGACACATGAGCGCGACCCTCACCATGACACGACTGCCTGGTGTCCACGTCAACTTCGACATCCTCTGCTGCATCATGGCCTTCCTCCCGTGTGCGGACATCCTGTCCTTCATGCGCTGCTCCAAGGCCCTCCACCCGCGCGGCGTCATGCTCCTTCTGCAGACCTACGACTTCGACACGTTGCCGCAGGGCCGGGGCCACGCATTCTGGAACTTCATCCTCGCGGACGTGCCCTTCCGCGCGGGCTGCTTGCGCGGGCTCCCCGCGCTGTCCCCCGCCCAGAGCGACGCGATGCCCGTCTTCGCGTTCTCGCTCCTCCACGTCCTCTCGCACGCGCACAACCTCCAGTCGCTCGCGCTGATCAACTGCGAGGAGCTCATCCGCCTCCGCCCCGCACTCGGCGACGCAGTCTGCGCGCTGCCTGGTCTGTCCTCCGTCGCATTCTCGCACGTCGGGCCGCGCTTCGCAAATGTGCTCCGGCGGATGCAGACGCCGCTGCGACGCGCGCATATCCGTTTACTGCACCCCGCAGACGCTTACACCGCGCCCGACGCGACGGACATCCTGACCGGCTCTGCGCGTACGCTCACGTATCTCAGCATGAACGGACGGATGTACAGCGCCCCCACCCGCTTCGATCGACTCACGACGTTGCAGCTCGGCACGGACGACCTGCGAACCATTCGCCCGCTGCTTGAGTCTTTCCCGTGCGTCCGGCGGCTCGCGATCGATCTTTTCGACGCCCCCGGGCCCGCGCGGACGTACACAATCCACATGACGCCGACCGAGTTTGAGGAGATGCGCGAGGACAACCAGGTGGCGCACGAGGAACAAAAGACATGGCAGGTCCTGGAGGAGCTCGCGGGCGACGTGCGCTCGCTATATGCGCTCGGGCTCCGGGCGCGTGCCAAGCGACTTACGATTGACATTACACGGAGTTTGTACGAGGACACGACGGAGCTCATGGGCCAGGCGCAGAGCGTATTTCAGGACACGTCCCCGCTGCGCGTGAAGTTCCGTCTGCGTGCAGACGAGGTCAACCTCCTAGCTCTTCTCATTCCTCTAGGCGTATACTATGTCGAGATAGACATCCAGGTTGCCGCGGATGCCAATGGCATAAACGAGGACGATGAGGGACTGGGATACCGCCGTACACTTGTTGTGTGTCTTTCTCCCATGCTTCCTTGGCACGGTACTGATTCCCTTGCTCCCAGAAGGAAGTCATGTCTCTGTCATCGCTCACCGAGATGCCACTGACGCACATCTCGTTTTGCCTCCACGGCACGAGTGCTGACCACGCAATGCGCCAGGTGCGCAACGCCCTGCGGTGGATGACTGAACTCCAGTTCGGGACCACATTCCTGAATGTCGTGGGGCATCTCGCCTTCGTACGCTTCTACAGCGCGGACATCAGGAGCGCGTGGCGTGTGGTCAGGGAGGGGCGCGGTAAGGTGGGACTGGAACCACTGCCGGAGGAGCAAGCCTTTGGAGATTGGTGGGAGAGACTTCCAGAGGAATTGGAAGTCGTCGAGCCAGATGCAAACTAGATTTGGAAACCTGCGCTCATCGGCGATACTCACGAGCTGGCGATCGTTCTATCACATTCTCTTTCATAAATGAACTTCTTGGAGGGCGGGAATATTCGGTTATTGAATTCTACTGAATGATTTCTGCGTCCAAACTGCTAGTCTGGACAAGTTCAGTAAACGTTTCTGGGCCACATTGTGAGTGTCCACCTCATAATTACTCGCTTTTGGGCTTGTCAGCCTCAGATTCATTCGCAACTTTCGGCTGTTGCTCCTTCGAGCGCTCCTCCCAAGCCTTCAGCTTCACCTCGTACCACTCCCAGACTGCTCGACCTAGCACCTCTCCACCTAACTCGCCATCGTCGGGCAGACCGCCCCCACGCTCCGCAGCGTTCTGTCCCTGATTCGTACTTTGTTTCCCCTTCTTCTTCGCGGCCTCCGTCTTTTCGTCCGCACCAGCCAAGGCATCCGCGAATGACGGAGGCACGGGTATGCTAGTGGTGACCACGGCGCATTCTCGGTAAAGTGCGCCGGCCTTGAGCACTTCCTCCACCTGAACCACCGCACCCACGGGCGCGGGAGCGGATGTATCGGCTGAACCTGGGTTGATTGAGGCGGAGATTTTCGCCACAGCGCTCTTGAATGGCGTCGGCAGGAACAGGACATGCAGGACAGTCTGCATCGCCGCATTTGATGCCTTGGAGAGCAGCCAGAGTATGGGGAACAAGATGTAATACCTGCAGCGATGTATCAGCCGCCGAAAATTAGTCTCAATAAAGCAATCCAGGAATAAACTACTCACAAAGTAAAACCAAGGATAGACCAGTTATCTGTGTCCTGCTCAGCGGCGAGAAGTGGGGCAATAGTGTCCTTGCGACTGATCCCAGGAGATACGGAAGTGGCGACGATGTTAGAAGGGGCGACACGAACAGTCGATTGTGATCCTGAAGCTCCCTTTTGCGAGGCGGTGGATGCACCGTTCTTGTCGCTATTGGATGGAGCACGGTTCGGGAGCGAGTCTAGGACCCGCTGAAGGTGTCGAGTCAGGATGATAGAACGGAGAGCTCGGCGTCCTTCCAGGTAGAAGACTGAGGCCGACGCTGCGTCCGGCGGTGTCAACAAATCGGAGGCGAACGTGGGTATGGCTGCGGCATAGAAGGGGTTGACGACATTGACGATGCGGATGTCCCGCTCGGTTGGTGCGACAAGTAATGCAGGAAGCAGCAACGTGATGATGAGGAACGTTGCAAGGGAAGCGGTTTCGCGCTTCTCCTCTGCTGTCACCTTGCTGTCCTTTGAGCGACCGAGCCCAAACAGCGATCCAATCCCATGATACTCGTGTCCTAGAACAAGACCATCGAGACGTTGCTCGCTGCCAGTCAGGAAGCGGGTACAGAAGTCGCGCACGGAGGCAGCATTCGAGAAGTCGGCGTACTCGGCATATATGTTCTCGTTGTTTGTGGCCGAGCGGAGCAGAGGAATGAGAACAGACGGATATGCATGGTCAAGAGGATACGACGACAGTGCGATGATATGTGCACCGCGACTGGCAAGGGCAGTTATGAGCGCCAATCCTACAGGAGTAAAACCTCCCTACTGGCAATGTTATTAATGTGAGGGCATTCTTTGACTGGCAGGGCAAAGGGCTACGCAACTGTTACTATGATTATGCGAGCATGAAGGTTTCTCTCGCGGTCTGTGTTCGGGCCTCTAGCAAAGGCATGGACAACGGAGAGAACAACAGCTGTGACACCGACGCGCAGCCAATATTGAGGAGGCAGGATTGAGGAGACGGCCGCATATGCGACCGGTAACACCATAGCAAGTGTTCAGAGACGTAGTATTCTGACTTTGAAGGCAAATGCATCAGCGTTTCGACTTGGATGTTTAGAAAGCCAATCTGAAGAATATGAATCTGTCGTCATGACGCCGAACCGATCTCAGCTCGACCCCTTCATGATGCTAAGCTGTAGGTAGTGCTACGCAGCGATTTCTCTGCATGGGGCCTTTCTACATTCAAATGGCCCTGTTTACTTACCTGGAGATATGGGACGAGTTCGGTGCGGGAGGCGTCCTCACTCGGCGAAGTTCCTGCGAGTCGACGCGTGTTCCAGCACAACCGGCTGATGGGCGCTAATACTTGAGCCGCGTCGAGTCCTAAAATGGAAGTATCGGGATCTCTTGTCGATGTTCGGTCGCATTTTCGCCTCTTTCACTATCCTCTTGCGCATTCGTGTCTGCACAATGCTTGAAAAGCAGCATTCTCAGATATCACTTTCTTCCATGTTACAGTTTTAATACCCATGGATCTTCATACTACACGACCCTATAAGCGCCCAATGTTAATCTGGTGGCTGTGTATAACTTTGATCGGGAAGAGCGCTGAATGACTGCGGTTGACGACCTATCCTTTGGGCTCGTTTCTTGGCAGATACTCGACCTCTCCTAGGGACAACGTTAAGCTGGCGATCAATTGTGATGATTCTTCATGATCCTAATGATTTCGTGGCGGATTATAATGCCGAATCAGGAAAGCAGTGCTTACGACCGGCGATCTCTTCCGCATTGGAACTCGCGAACTTGCCTGCACCTTCGTATACGCCGTCCGACACTGACCACCTGGTCACTACGTTGCCTACACCGGCTTCTCTTCCGCAGAAGACATTCCGGCTGAAAAGATACCGGGGATGCGCCTTCGGCTTTCTATTCGCTATTTTTATTGGTGGTCTGGTTCGGGAAATACAGCACATTGTAAGTCGCTGTCTGACACTGTGCAGGACAGACAAGCTTAGTCTTTGCAGCTTCGCGAGGTTGAGAGAAGAAATATCAGAGTGATGTCCCCGGATACACCAGAACCATGCGTCAGCTACGCCGCCTGGAATTTAAATCCGACGTTTGGGAACCAGCATCATTTCCTGCACAGCGCATCAACCTCATTTCAGCTCCCCTTGGACTCCGACCTGCTGTATTTTATTGGTACTGGTGCTGAGAGTCAACTTGAAGGCTCGGTTGATATCAGCAACTCCCCAGATATTGATGCTCACCACGTGAAGGTCGAGATATCTGCGTTTTACGATATGGTTGACATACTCGAATGGACTCGAGTATGTCTGCTCCAGCGTTCCGAGAAGAAACATGGAGTTGGAATTTTTGTAAGAATTCTTCCCCTATCTCTTGCAGTATGTCTATTTACACATTTCCATTTATGTCGTTTCAGACCGCTGTACCCTGGCCCCACAAGCCAAAAGGATACCAGGCTTTCTTCGAGGTCAAGATACGGCTACCTCCCCGAGGGAATTCACCGCTCCGTATAAACCATATGGAGACAGACCTTCCTTACTTTTCACATGACGTCGGGGACATCGGAGACACTGTTTTCTTCAATACCGTGTCAATCGCCAGCAAAAGCGCCCCGATTTTCGTCCATGTATGTCTACCATGACTGGGCTATGGCCGACTGACTTACTCTGGTTAGTCTCTGTCGGCGGAACGTGCAAGTATATCGACCTATGACGCCTGGGTGGTCGGCTCTTTCGAGAGTTCGTCTTCCTTAAAGATCGAGGGCCATGGTTCTACGATCACCGCTAATGTGACACTCCTGAATGACGATAGCGGCGTGCCCACGGAGTTGTATCTCCAGGATGGCAGTGAAAGGTATGCCAATTAATGAAGCCAAGTCCTGGGTACTAGACACTGAACTCATCATGTATCTGCAGCATCGAAGCGAGAATCAATCTCACCTCCACATCGGACACACGAACTGGTGGTTCATTCAAGGTTGACGCCCGCACATCCGGCAGCAAGCCGATAAACATCACATTCCCATACGCCCCCATTGACTCAAAGATCCACGTCGATGCCCGGACCTGGGGCGCCCCCGTCGAGGTCCGCGCACATGAGACGTTCGAGGGCACCTGGTCTACGCGATCGTCTCCTGATGCCGACCTTGTCACCGACATGATTACTATGCGACCAGACCCGTCCGGCCGTGAGCGTGTACGGAACGGACTCGACTGGGGCGTGACCGCGGGCGTTCGTGAGGGCAACATTTACTGGGGACATCCAGACGACTCAAAGAAATACGGGGAGATTCGTCTCCAGACGTTCAATGCGCCAGCACAGTTATTCCTGTAGGGTTTCCCTTGGTAGGTGCCATACCAGATGATTGTGGACTATCTTGCGCAGAGGATGGGTGCGCCCTTGACCCGATGGTACAATGTAACATGCGATTGATTCGGTCTGTAGGTCCAGCATCATATATCATAGCACCGTACAATGCAACCATATTTTCAGCGAGCGTGAGTATTCGTCGCTTACAAGGCACTTGAGCCCGTTCCTGCGTATGATTACACGATCATTCTCCTGATTATCCCGTGCTGACCTGATTGTTACACTAAAGACACAAGACTTTGCAGTAGGTATTGTGATTATACAGCCTTGTCCATATCCTACCCTGCCGTCTTCTCTACATACATTTGGCTGCGAAAGAGGCGCAGCATGGGCCTGGCTCCCGAAGTAAGCTAGACATGAGAAGCAGAGAAGCCAGGAAAGGCACTAAAGGTCCATGAGCACCCGTAGTATACATTAGAGACGATAGACGACTAAAACAACCGGAGAAATCATGCAGGCATGGGGAAAGATAGCGAATGTGGGCTTGGTATGCTGATGTCGAGAGTGGGCGGTTCGGCTGGTATTCGGGGCGCGTCATCTTCGGATTCGGCGATTTCAAGCGAATCAAGGTCTTCCTCGTCTTCTTCTAGGATAGGTGAGTCATACTCATATGGAGGTCCCTCGTTATTGGCACCATCCTCCGCATCTTGGTCAGCGTCATCCTCGCTGTCAAAGATAGTATGAAACTAGCGTATGTGTAAGATTAATTGCCAAATATTTTCGTCGTGTAGCAACGTACGTGCGAGATGAGGAGTTTTGTTACTCGGTGTCCACTACTCATGTTTGCGAAGAATGTGCCGATGTCATTGTTTGGCGAACGAAGGATATTAGGGCTGAAGACAGTCGCGAGCGACTCCGCTGTCATCTGATTGTTCTCCTCGAAGTCGGTCACCCTGATATTTACTAAGAATGAGTAGCGTTCATGCGTGGTGGACATCATACTGACTTATCAAGATGTTCTATCAGGCGCCTCAGAACCGAGAAGTTGGGCGCAGGAAGAGAGTGGATAACTTGGCGAATATTGCCAAGTCTTGTATCTAGGTTAGTATCGTCGAGCGCTGAGGAAGTCGGTTCAGTAAAAGTGAACCTGCACAGGATGTATAAACGCGCACAAGCAGCATCCAGGATGTCTTTGTACAGATTCTCTGGGAAAAGACCACCGGGAAGGACTCTGAACCACGACTTGATCAAATCACATGCAACGTTAATATCGGTCGACTCGTCGATAGGCCATTCCCCTATACGTATTGTCTTAGCACCGGAAGTAACGGGTAGTCATGATACAGCACTACCTCGATTCAAAGCTTCTCTGCAAGCGTTTACTTCGGAATGGGCGCCAGCAAGTCGATCTAGCGGAACAACACGTCAGACGAGTATGGATAAATTGGCTTGAAAGTCCTCACAAATCCCTACTTCAGTGAGACCGCGCTTCTCGACCTCAGTGATCAAGCGCTGAACAACGGAAGGGATGGCGCCCACAGGCGCTTCACTATCCGCGGTCTCACGTTGCAGGAGGACCTCCAGTTCGACTCCGAAGACTGAGAGAGAATAAATCAGGAGTACCTGCACGATATCACACTACGCACCTGCTCTCGGGTCCTGCGAAGACGCGGAGGGTTGAAGAGGATCCATGGAGCCTTGCAAGTTTGCGGTCTGCCCCAGGTACGTCAAACGACGCTTGGCTGTAGTCTTCGAGACGCGCTCGATGGTTTCCATCCATTTCTTCAAATCGGGCCTGCCAGGAGCTTGCAGTAGATAGTGGCCGCCGTCCTCAGTGTCAAGCTGTAAGGTGAAAGACCGCTCGTTATTAACAAATTCGGCGACGCGTGCATTCACTACGCTTAGGACTAAGGAGGGCTTCTGCGAAGGCGTAAAGTCAAGTTCGGCTGCGCTACGTTTCACACCGGGAGAAGACAAGCTATCCGAGGAGAAGGCGCTTGAGATGGGTCGCATGAGCTGGAAGAATGCAGAGGAGACACTCTTCTTGTTACGATGCTGCTTCTGCGCAGCAGACGGTGGTCGACGCATATTCATCGCTTTGTTCAGATAGTCTTCTCTTCGTTCATGTCGCTGCTGCTCCTGTCGTTTCTCCCTAGAGAGACGTTCTCGCATCGTACGATCACGTTTGTTCTTCTCCTGCTGTGCGGAAACGAGCGCTTGGAATGGTCGGAAACCTCGCCTGGGCACAGGACTTGACGGGACAGACGCTGCAACCTCGCGATAGGCTTCTTCCCGAATTGCCCGAAGGTCGAAGTGCACTTTGCTGAGCGTCTTTTCGATAGTGTCCAATCGCTCCAGGTCGTGACGATCAAGGTCATGCCGGAACTGATTCGTACGAATGGCCGATCCCGAGTTCCCCACGACCAGCGTATGGATCGACCTGTCATACAATGAGACATCAGAAACGCTTTACTATTTGCACTCAGGTACACACCTGCGCTTCTCGAAGTTCACCAAACTGAGGCTATCCTGGGATGCGGAGTCGAGCACATCGGGCGTGCTAATGATCTCCAGTAATCGTTCAAGGATCCAACCGATATCTACAACCAGGGGCCCTCTAGAGTTAACTGAGGATGTAGTGGGTTTGTTCAACAATGCTGCTACTGAGTCACATGTGCTGCCACGGCTGTGTGCAACTGTGAGCCACGCTCGGTGATAGATGCGACTCTCGAGGCTGAGAATGGCGGATGTGAGAACTGCCTCTACAAATGATCTGACACACGAGCGCTCTGCCAAAGGCAGATCAGTTTCACTGGACTGATCAGTTCGAAGCCGGCAGATTTCAATCGCCCTGATGACAAGTTCCATTCTTGCTTGTCGGGCGCGGAGCCCAATGTCGAATGCGGTGAGCTGGGCGATGGTCCATTTGCGCAGAAGGCCGAACGCGCGGATGCAACTTCGGGTGGTGGGGGGCAGAAGGCGGTACACAGAGTCCTGTGTGAGCTCAGAAATCATCGAGGATGGCTCCACTTCCGCGATGTAAGCACACATATTCTGAATCTCGACCTCGTCAGAGAACGAGCTAGGTTCCCGTGCAGCGAACCAGCCGGTGCGATCGGCTGATTGGACCTCGAGTACATCGGCTGTTATAAAAAGATCCTACAGATAAAAATAGGTATCAGCCCTTCTGTTAGGCAGAGAAGACGAGAAGACGGATTTGCTCACCTCGGCGCTCACGTTTCGGAAGGTGGCTGCGGCCATGGCGTTCAGATTATTGACCAGTCCTTCAGCGTCCAATCGATCGATATCTGGTGGGTCAAGACCGAAAGTCTGGGAATTTCCTCCGCTAGCCTGCTGCCCCTGTGTTGTTGATAACGAAGTAGACGGCCTCATGGTACGGGCGGCAAATGATTGGCGGACGACTTTAAGAATGGTAGCAAGAGTCTGCTCCGCTTCGCCGAAGTGATGCTCTCCAGAAGATAGAGAATGTTCGGGTGCATTGTTCAGGAATGACTCAAATGATGTGAAGAGCTGAGGATCATCCAATGCATCTTGAGCACCGCCGCCACGGGTTACCCATTCATTGATTGTCTCGAGGATTTCGGATCGAACGCGAACGATATGTGATACATCTGCAGCCGATGAGGAGGGATTGAGACGAGCGCCGGAGTACCGTTTTCGGAGGAACTATCAAGAGTTAGCTGAAGCATGGCACAATTTCAATTTCAAGCGCGCGTACCTCGAAGAGGACCTGGGGAGTCACGAAGCTACGGAAGACGTTCCACCAGACTCGCGAGAAGTCATCCATGTCAACTTGAACCTCTCTCGTCTTAGCATCCTGGAGCGGAGTCTCGCCATTGTCATCCGATACGGAAACTGACACGCCCTGCACTCCATGGACAAGGACATCCACGAGACGATCGAGTGTGCCTGCCTGCACTATGACGCGTATAGGCTTCTCTGCAGGTGCTTCTGGAATGAGGAGACTAGTCCTCTGTGAAATCGATGGCAGCGAGTTGCGGCGTATCATACTAGGTTTACGTTCAAGGCCGCGCGAGGAGCCTGGCGAGATCCGGATAGAAGGAGTACGGCTGAACGTCCGATCTACGCTAGGCAGGTCGGCGACGGAACTGGGAGGGCGAGAGGGTGCACGTGAAGAAGGCTGAGAAGGGCCTGTGGCTTCGCTTCCTGGCTGAACAAGTAAAAGCAGCTCGCCATTGTGCACAGAAAGGACGGTGCCGCCCAGATCAAGACCTCGGTTCTTGCTGGTGGATGTCCTGGCAGCGGTGACACCATCCGCTCGTGAGCGCATATCGCGGATATGTTGAACATCTTGCATGTTCAGTACCGAAGCATTGCTATCAAGACGGCTGCGAGCAATCAGCGCACGGTTCAGGAAGGTTACTGTAGGCAGTGGCTCGGGGAATAGCAGAGGCGTTAGGGGATGGAAGCTCTGATGACTTGCGTGCCGAGTCCAGAAGTAAGGTTCAAAGAGGCCCTTTCGTCGAGGCTCAGCCGCCAGCGATAGGGACATGAACTGATCGATGCTGCCACATATGATAAGTACAAATACAGCCGTCAGTGTAACGAAGAGGCTCACCGGGTACATTTGGAAGTACCGCAAAGATCGGTGTCATACGCGCTCTTCCATTGTTGCACTAAAGCCTCAACATCTTCAGGCTCGGGCAGCGCATCGGAATTAGCTGTTCGGGTGCATAGAGCGAAGGACGTCCGCAGGCCTTCAAAGTAGTCACGGAACTGTGCTAGAGCCGTGACGTCCCACTCGTTTGTATCATCCACCCTCGCCCTTTGGGCCAGCTCGTTGATATGCACCTTGAGGTCCCCCGCCCAGGGAATGATTCTGGGTTCCGCAGCAAGCAAGCACTCACCACGAGCAAGCGGCTCAACCCATGATTGCACGATGGCCAGAGCTTCCGCATCTACTCGCTTCCATGCCTTATCCAGCCGAGCGATGGGACGCGAGCAGAGGGCTGCCAAGATCGCCCTCCAGGAACACTCGTCTCCTGTCCTGCGGCACAATTCGCCTACCCTCGCCCATGCGCTGATCACCTCGAACCGCGAGTACACTCGTGATCCATGGCCTTTGGCATCGACATGCAACGCTCCACTGCCGCTGACCTCTGGGGCCAAGATCTCGGTCAAGATGAGCTTTGTCAGCCAGTGCGGCTGGGCATCGCTGCCCACAAAAGGCGCCATCTTCGCGCTTGCAGAGGGGTCGGGCGCCGCGGAATTAGGCCCGGTGGGTTCTGCTTCGGATGCTGCTGGCGCATAGAAGAGATCGACGCTGAAGTTATCAGGAACGTTGTGTAGCAGCCTCTTATTGAGCACGTAGAGGCTCCGCGCAAGGAGTTGTGGGTCCGTTCCCAGCAGGACATTCCTTGACAACCCTTCCTGCTCGAGCGCCATTGCTAGAGATCGCGGATCAAACGGCGGTGCATTCGGTGCAGTCGTCGGCTCGCCGAGGGCCTCTACGATTGACATCATCTTGTCATTAACCCCCGGCCTGGGCGAGAACATTCCGAGACTGGGAGACGTCTGCAAGTTGTCCAGGGTAGTCGGGTTATTCGGGTTTGGCGACGGTGTATACAATGCCTGTGTGGAGACGGTCTTCGGCAATCCAGCAAGTCGTGATCCTGCCTCAATATCTGAAGGAAAGTTAGGAAGAGTCTCCTTTCGCCAGTCCTCCCAGGCGGTCTTGTTCAAAGGAACATTATGGTAGTTCAGGTACTGGCTTATGAGCCAGGTAATGCGCGTGCGTTCCTCCTCCCTGGCATCATCGTTGGCTCCGCTAACCAGATATGAGCAGCAGCGGAGGAATTCAGCCTCGAAGGCAGCGCGATCCACGAGGAGGGGGACGCTGAGTAAGACAGCGGTGGAGAAGTCTTGCCATTGTGGCTTGTAGAGCGACAGACGCTGCTCGGCTTGCTCATCTTGCTTTGACTCGGAGGAATGTTCGGGTGTCGCGAGGAATGTCGTGGCAAACACTGCCTCATGAACTAATGCCTCAAAGGTACCCCTCTCAATGCAATCCTCAGTGACAACCAGAGACGGGTGGGTTCCCCTACCCCAATACGCCCTCCTCCGTCTTGTCTCGTCCCGCTCCTTCCCCTTGGACCCTTCCAGATCGCTCTCCTTCGATTCAGCCGTCAACTCTGCGATGACTTCGTCTTCGAGTACAGGAACCAGTCCAGTAGGGAACAGCTCCTTGATCGCAGCACTCCGGTCCCCTGGCGGCTTGTAGAAGTACAGCTTCGAGCCTTTCAGAACAAGCTTGAACGGCTTCCAGCCCTTGACCAGCGCAAGGGACCCGCTCCCGCTCATATAGAAGTGCGTTGCCCGCGCGTTCATCACCGATGGGTTGAAGTCCGTCATGCGGTTGATGAAGCCGGAGTGGTACACCACCTGCGACGCACGCTTCTGCAGCTTGCTGTCGCTGCCCGCGCCCTGCGGTTCGATGATCACCGGCGGCTTCAGCGACACAGGAGACGGCGCAGCACTGCCCGAATTGCTGAGGCCTGCAGTATTGAGCAGCGGGATGCCCTTCCCGCCGCCGGCCCCAGATCCCCCGAGGCTAAACGGGAACGCGGATCGGGTGGAGGATGGCCCGGAGCCACTGCTGCCGCCTGAGGGCGACTTTGAATGCTCCCTCTCGAAGCCCACGTCGCGCTCGGATGAGGCAGACCCTTTCCGTGAAGGACTCGGAGGTAAGAGAGACACCTTCGGCGCGGTGAGTTTCGCGATGCGAGGCGTGAACGAATGTGAGCGTGCATGCACATGGCCGCCAGAGCTCTGCGTCGGTGCGAGGTTCTGTGCGTTACCATTGACAGGTGACGGAGTGGAGGACAATGGCCCCGAGCGCTGCGGGGGAGATGAGGAGAGGGAGTCGGGAGGATTGATGGTTGGGAACGGGAAGCTCTTCTGCACTGACATCGATCCCGCGGGCGACGTCGTAGACGGCGTGTTCGTGCTCCCTACGCTGTCATTCCGGTTGCTGCGATAGTCTGCCACTCTGTCCCGGAACGATGTGTCGATCGGCGTCAGTGTGGGGGAGGACGTCTGGGAGAGCTTCCCGAGGTCGTCTGCGGACTTGGACCACGGCTTGCGGGACATATTGCGCAGGTCTCCGAGGCCGCGCGAGAAGGCGGGGTATGACGGAGATGATGGCGCGCGCGCAGACTTGGGTGAGCTGTTCACGTTCGTCGTTGTACGTGCCAGCGAAAGGTCGACCACGGACCTGTCAGACGAGCCAATTCTATGACATGTAGCCCACGTAAAAAGGGCTGGCATGCTCACCTGCTTCCGAGATTCGTCATGGGTCCCTCCGCCGCCAGCAGGTTGTCCAGTATTGGTCGAGGGTCGGTAGGGTGAGATATCTTCGGCTTCCGAACGGAACTTGTGCTTGTTCGCGGCTCGTTCGAGCTCACAGACGACCGTCCTGTGCCCGACGAGCTCGAGCGCGAGAACCATTTCGTCGGCCTCGACAGGAATCCTGTGATAGCTGAGGAGGGCGAGGCAGAGCGGGGTGTGTTGAGAAAGCCGGGAGACGACCCGCTCGAGGTTGGTGTCGACAGCTCCGGAGGACCCAGTGAATTGGAAGACGGAGTCCCACGTCGTGGACCCATTCGTCAGAGTGAAGTGTGCGATAAGGAGCGTTCAGTCTTCACAGTCCGTCGCAAATGAATGAGCTACGTAGTGGTATCGTTCGTGCGGTTTTTTGCCGTCCACTGTCAGCGGGTTGTAGTGGAGAAGAGTGGCCTAGACGGCTCAGAACCGCACAGCGCAACTAGAAGAGGAGTAAGGGTATAACTGGTATAAGTCGTGAACGATGAAGAGGAACGCGGACGAGATACAATTTCGGAACGCCCCCTACTCGTTCCCTCCCTCGACGCATCACGTGAGCTTTGAACTCTGAAAACGCGCAGTTCACGACTTCTGCCCGGGAAAATAGAAGACAATCCCGGTGCATTGCAGCGAAACATACAGACTGAAGACTAAGCGTAAAATGGCAGATATTGCGTAACAATGGGAGTGTAAGCTGCGGCACTAAGTTTGTTGCATGGCGTGCAACATCGAGGACATTTAACGGGCCATTCCCGATCCACTGCAGCTTCGTCTGCAAGCTCTGGGACTTGGATACTCGCAAGCAGTTTCCTTCAACATTAATTACTCAAGTTCGTAGCGTCGAGTAATGGTTTCTAGACCAGTCCAGACCTCGGCGTCTGGTTCATGTCGTTCAGCACTGGTAAGGTCGTCAAGCAAATGTGGCTGAAATTAATTTGTACAATAAATAGAATCCTGACACGTGGCTTGCACGTGCAAGATTGCACCCTAGGTCGCTACTGATCTTCGCGGACTCCTAGAGGAGGAGGAGGAGGAGGATGGATTACCCGGCTCGGTCCCCTGCTGGAACGCCGGGGTCTGTACCTATACAGGGAAGGGCAGTGCTACCAAGTACGTACAGGACACTGCCGCCGCGCCCACGCTCCGATAGGGCCGTACTCTACCGTTAGACTAACTACCGACGAGTACAGAACCAGGTTGTCAGCGCATACCGACTATCCCACGGAGCGCGACGACGTGCCGCCAGACAGACGAGAGGGACAAAGCGTTAACGGGCGGGCGCCGCGAGTACCAGCATCGGCACT
>KV722426.1:0-109320 GCA_001687445.1 Obba rivulosa | reverse complement strand
TACCTGCTCGTTCTTGAATTTATCGAGGAGATAAGGTTCCCGGTGCAATCGTCTCGCATGCAGGATGTCACGAAGGCGAGTATATGGTTCTCTGATGATGAGCCGAACACGGACATTGCCAGGCTACAATACCGTACAATACCATCCGCCGAATTTCTCACAACCCTGTTGTCCATATCTGGTCAGCAATGGTTCGATGGCGTAATCTGATGTTGGCGGGAGAAGATTCGCTGCTCTTCAAAACGCTGCAAATTGCTGTTGCCCAGCTTGGGGTCGCTGCAAGGCTGTTCCGGAAGCGCGAGGGCAGGACTGCAGAGGGAGCGACTAAAGACTAAATTATTCTTACACGTACATCAAATCTTCGTACCTGAAAGTTTGAAATACATTGTAGTAATACTGACAAGTGCAAATCTAGCTATTTGAACCCAAAATATGAGATTTTTGAGGCTGGTCAGGACGTCCGGACGAAAATCGGCCCTCCAGAAGGCCAGTCCGGGCGTCCGGACAAAAAAGCGAACGGCTGGCTAGGCTTGTCGGAGTCCGGACAAAAAATCCAAAATCTGTCCGGACACGAATGGCCAAATTCCCGGCCAGCCTCTTATGGGGATTATCAGGGGTCCTGGTGACACCCAAATAAAGCCGACCTAGCCTCGGCAGTGTGATCGAGTGCCCTGGCTAAGTTAGGCTTGAGGCCTTTGTATGCGGGCCCCAGGGGGCGCCCCAGCTCCCCAGGTGAACTTGTCCTCGCTGTGCCACACAGCCCTCGGGCTCCCTGGGGCGTCGTGCACGTGCCCCGCCCGCCGTCAGCTGCCGACGTCCCGCCGGGCGTTGCCGCCATCCCGCCCACGCGGCAAGCCCCGCCCCGCGTTCCCGCCACGTGCGGCGTTGCTGCGCGCCTCAGCGCGTCTCCCGCTGTCTCCCGCCACCTAGCGTGCCGGCGGCACATTGCCGCCCTGTGGCTGTGCTTTCTGCGTGCCTCGCGCCCTCTAGCGCGTGCTGCCCGCCACCTGCAGAGTACGCGCCTCTGCTGGGCGCGCCCTCTGTGACAGCTTCCACGCCCCATTGCCACGTCTCTCCAGCCTTCGGCGACTTCCCTCAATGGCGCAATCCAAGCGGTGGTGAAAGATCAAGACCAATCTCGTCTACGGTGTGGATGGCGCCGTCAACACACAGCGCCCGTTGTCACAGACAATCACGACTTTGGCACAGCAGCGTGCCGCGATGTTAGAACGCAGGAGGGAACAGCTAAGAAGTAAGTTATACCTCTTCTTGCTGCACACCATATTGCTCACGGCATGCTCAGGCATGCCGGCCTCTTCGCATGCCATTGCTAGCATGGTCGCTGTTGAACATGGGGCCGCTCCAGATGAAGGGATTGCCCCTGGATATATCGCGTCATGGGACGGTGACGTGGACTGGGAGGATGCCGAAGAGGAGACCACGGGGGACCTATCCCACGAAGGAGGAGAAACTCAAGATATGTATGAGCATCTGCTCGGGGAACGGTGAGTATTGGGATCATGGCAACGCGTATCAAGCTGAACTCGACAACAGCTCGTCTCGGACGTACAAACGATCAGACGTTCGTACACGTCGGGACCGCCTCCGTGCCCTACACCGCAACTGGCAAGACCAGATGCCCTCCCTTACCACCGCATATTTGCGGTGGAAACACTCCGCCACCACAGCAACATCAAGCGAGGATGTGAGTATGGAAGAAAGTGATACATTCCATGTGCAGGCGCTGTGGACCCATCGTAAGTCATACATTACACTTTTGGTTAAAACATTCCCTTAATATGTCTATGTAGATCGTGACGACAAGTTCGTTGTTGTACAACGTGACAACGAACTCGCGAACGTCTCGCTCATGCACTGCGGGCTCCTAGGATGCTCGCCCGTTATTTCATCTGTTGCGATCAGCCTCGACACACTCGAGCTCTACCACCGTCTCCGCCGTCGACATGCACAACTCTCTGTGCAGCCTATGGTGAAGGCTCTGTGCGATATCCACAATGTACGTTCCCTTTTTTTGAGATCTACATAAATTCTCAACCACCCTTTAGACGACATACTCGGCTGTTCTGCGCGAGCAGTTCTCTGCCGCTTTTGAGGTTTACCTTGACATTCTCCGGCGTGTACAGGCCATGGCTGACAGCGTCCTCGGCCATTCCATCCCTGACTGGTGGGCGAAGCATGGTTGTCCATGCTGCAACTTGAAGGTGAGTTATTCCTGTGCTGTGAAGGAGTATGCGGGACTTAACACGGACCTTCTGTAGCTTGATGGCGAGGAAAATCTGCGCCCCGAACGTCTATTAGCCATGGATGGCAACAACTCCGCCAAACGCATTGCCCGTGCTGGCACAGAAGACGAAAGAACATTCCACAGCGACTATTTCCTCTCTCGAGAAGAGGTAGACCGGTTCAAAGACGAAGTTAAGCGCAGGGTAACCGTGTCTAAGAAGGATGAGGAAAGCGAACTTGTATGTACCTGATGTCCATACCATTACCTGATGCTGACCTTCCGTGATTTACAGTCAGAGGATGATGATGCTCCCTGGATAGCTGAAGAAGCACCAGGAGAAGCACCGGACGAACAAAGCAAGTCCACGCCCTGCACGGAACGATGGAAAGCAAGCGCCGCAGAACACGAAAAGTGCGCACTCGACACCTACGAGAGCACGGGGATATTCGTCTCTGCTTGCCGCCATGGCCTTATACAAAAGGCTTGTGAGATGGTCCGGAGCGGAGAATTGTAAGTTGGAGCATTTATACTCTGCAATCCACTCTGAAATTGACTACGCAGAGCCAAGTACCCACTCGCTATCACAAACTGGATATTAGATGTCCATGGTGATCATTGTGGCTGTGGGTACGACATCAGGTGTGCATTCAACGAGACGGCCAACAATAGCGCTTTGCTCGGACCAAGAGTTCGTCAGCACAACATGCGGTTTGTCGTATGCGCGTTTCACGGCTATGCGCACAATCGACTTTGTCAGCTTCAAAACCATCCCCTGTATATCCCTGGATATGGCATCGAAGATCTAGAAGGCATGAAAAGGGTCTTCTCGGTGTCGAACACCGTTGCCCGTGGAATACGGCACGCATCCAAATTCCATTACCTCCAGGCCCTCGACCTCCATTTCCAGCAATGGGATGAAGATAGATACACGGAACTCAGTACGTATTTTGTCTGTGAGCGCACGCTCTCACTGATGCGAGCATTACAGGTCGTTTCCTGTACAACAACTACCGGCAGTGCCTTACCATCATCGAGGATTTCTCCGTTGATGTTGCACACCTTCAGAACTCACTCAATATCGACAACGCCGCCATAGAAGCATGGCTATCAGACGAACGGAACTTCCTCAAGAACCTGAAGGATGAGCCAGAAGACCATGTCTATGAATGTGCATATGTTCAGGCCCTCATAGATCGTGAACGCGCTGAGTGAGTATGCCACTTGTTTTTCATTATGCACGTCTGATTGTTCTTAGACAGAGACTAGGCTCCGCGCGCGACGCGTTCGTAACCACCCCTGCTGGCAAAGCTATCGACACACGTGAGGACATCCGTGTGACTCGTCGTCTTGAACGCGCACGTCGCGCCGCTCAGGAAGCCACATACGCTGCCATAGAAGCCGTTAACGACCTCAAAGCCAAGCTTGAGATTGAAGAGCGTTGGACTCCAGATCACCCCAAATACCGGGAGACTCTGGCGTTCATGCGCAACCGTGAATTCCACCGTTCCCTTGAGAAAGTACAGCAGCTCGTCGTACAGCGCCTACTCGAGTTGTCGAAGGCGAACATGACAGGCATGGGTATGTGAACATGCTGCACCATAAAGTGATTACTCACAAGCATCCATTAGGATACAAGATGCGCACATCCATTTGAAAGGCACTCAAGGCGCGAGGCAAAGCAATCCGGTCTGCACTCAAGAAGTACAATTCCATTGCTGCTCAAATGGTACCCCCGGCTCCCACTCTAGAATGGAAGAACGTTGTGAATTACACGTTCATTTCCGAATTCGACCTGCTTCGCCATTCACAGACACAGACGGACATCACAAAGAAGCCCTGGACGATTCCGTACAATCGTGAGGTTGCCGCCAAGTATTGGAAGATCTGCGGAGCGCACGACGAGATCAAAAGACTCAATGTCGAAGTGCAACGCCTATATACGCACCTCGCGCTACAACGGGCTGAGTTTAGACACGCGATAGAGGAGGCTTCCAAGACTGATCAGTATCTTACTGCCGAGTTGCAGGCATGCTATCAGCAGTGGAAGCGGCTCGGTGCTGTTCATACACGACGCCTTCGCATGCTTGCACAGCTTCTGGGATTCACTGGATGTCTGGCAATTGGGACGCCAACTGATCCGCAAGCTGCAGGACTTCTCAAGGTCATGACATTGGGTGAGCTGCATACCGAGGAGCCGGAAATAATCTTTGCTCACGACAAAAATGATGATCAAGTCGATGAGGATGAAGCTGTGGTGAGAATTACTGATTTTCTTGAAGATTTGGCTGTCGGGGGTTAGTGTGTAGAGCAGTAGCAGTGCGCAGAGAGTGTATCATATGCTGTCGTGAATTGGAGAGTTATGCTTTCTGCAACTACACTCGTAGATGCGAAGACATTTGTCTTCACTTAGAACTTATATTTGAAACATATCAAATGTGCTGTTATGCTTATATTGCTGTAGATATCCGCTGATGCATACAGGACGCCATGGCACTCAAGCGGCGGGGTAGCGATCGCCACAATCGACTCGCGTCAAGCCCAAAGCTCATGCCGCGGCACATCCCACTGCACCAGCCACTGCTTAAGTGTGGCTCCCATCCTCTTCGCTGTTGCTCTTGACTTCATCATGTCTTCACGTTCTACCCGTGGTGTCCCAGCTCCGTACAGTCCTCCGGCATTGCGGATATTCACCCAGACGCAAGACCCTGAGCTGGCATTGCGCGATATTGAGCAGCATCGCTTCAAGCAGCGACTGCACGTCCGAAAGGATGGCAACGAGCAAATCCACTCCGACATCCGCCTTCACGACCACTTCTGCTTGTCGAACACGGACCGCAAGCTCGCTTACCACGACGCGTTGAATGACATTGAAGACGCAGTACGTACATTCATTCAGCTTCGTGAGCGCATGGCTGATCTTCTGTTGCAGGCTGTGGGCGTCGCTCGTACAGCAGATGTCCTCTTCATGGGATTCGCTGTGAGGCCTGAATGGAACCCATCCGAGCCCCTGGTACCAACCAACATCAACATCAACATCGTGCTCACCCGGCACTTCGAGCAAAACCCCGCATTCAAGGATGTTGTCAAGAAGATCAGAAGGATCGTACAGGAGGAGCTGGCAGTGCCCCACATTCTCGCCTTCCATAGCAAGCTTAATCAGATAACACCTCGAGGGTATATGTACGACCCAGCGACACACGAGCTCATTGAGAACCCCGTCCGCCTGGCGACCTCGGGTGATGCCCAACCTGCTGACCCTCCATCATCCCCGAGTCGTCCCATGCCCGGCAGGGCTCGACGTCCCACGCCTGGCAGGGCTCGAACATCCACCAATCAAGCAGAACAGCCTCGCACGGACTCGAGTACTGAACACTCGTGTGGATCAGCAGCACGCCCGGTTGCAAGCTCACCACTCTCTCGACAGCGCCCACAAGCGACCAGTACATTGTCAAGATCTGCCCTCGGATCCTCAATGGGTCTCTCCTCCGTGACATCCCGACAACCTTTGGTGGCACCCCGTCAGACTGTAGAGCCGGAGAACACGCAGGAGCAGCGTGGTGCCAGAACAGAATGCCGGCGCATGATGGCTCAGAAAACTCGAGAAAGTATGTTACCAGTTGTCTTGCCTTCTCGCTCGGAGTTCTGATGATACTGTATGAAGGTAACACATCAAATACTCGTGAGACGACATCGGCATCTTCGCACACGAGAGTTGTGGTTGTCCCGGAGTCAGACAGTGACTCGGAGCGCATTCTTGCGCAATCCATACAGGATTTCACCTCAGCAATGCGCCGGGACCTTCCACCCTCGTACGAGGCCGAGTATTACCTGCAGGGTAATATAGACAACCTTCACCTGCCTGCAATTGTGCGCGCGTACATCGGCTCTCTTGGGCTGATGACTCATCAATGTGCTCGCCTCGAGGCGGCACTCGACTACGCCCCCGACGACTGGATCCCAACTTTTCTCGACATTGGACTCAATTCGAGGGATGCTGAACACCTTCGCCGGTTGATGGAAGACGAGATGTCGGAGGAAATGCGAGAGGTCATGCAAAGTGTGAGGGGTGGTGCCGGGCCTTCAGGGTTAGTTTCTGAGCTGAGCAGCGAGCAATCTGACACAGAATCTTCTGTCACTAGTAGCAGAGCATCCATAGTTACTGGTGTGACATATGTATCTCCGTAGAATCTGTGTGTACCAGTAGGATCTGTCAATGAAGTTGTGTCGAAGTCTCCCAACATAAGTCACGTGATTTGTGCTGCTGCCTGTTGAACTGCACGGAACGCGACGCGTGAAGTCCATACAAATTTTCTGGGCACGATAATTCAATTCTCAATCATGCCTGTTGTCCGGCTCATCACTCGACCCTCTCGCATTCGAAGGGCGCCCAAACAAACCAAGGATCAGCGAGCTGCTAGTAAACGTCGCCTCCAAGAACTTTGGCGTGAAATCGGAGCAGAACGCGATCGCGTTCGAGCAGCTATTAAAGATCTAGCCCAAAGATACTCAAAGTATGTATTCATATACTAATTAATATGTACACTTCAACAGCAGACCTGTGACAGGTCGGAAACATGGGTGGGAATGCAAATATACAGTCCCGGTCCCCTCATGACGCAGCGACGGCGCATCAATCCATACAATGCGATGGTACATGATAGAGCCCTGAGACGTCGAGCCGAAGGTATGTGAGAATAGTGAACATACAGCAATGGAAGTACTCACTGTCACTGATGGATGAGATTGACAGGGCTTCCATCTGATGGCCGAGGAACACTACCGCAATTGGCACGTGAGGTTGCTGCGGAACGCTGGGAAGACCTGCCGGAGGAAGAGAAGCAGCGCCTTCTGAATCAGCTGCGGGAAAGCCAGGAGAACAATCGGGCGGTCAAGAAGGTTCCAATGAAGAGTGCTGCAGTTGATGTTGGTCGAGTGGGGGCACAAGTCAATCCCGAGGTATGTTTATCAGCTGTTGCCAGTACCACAAAAAACAAGTTTTACTCACTGGACTGGTAGCTTGATGCAGTCCATAACCGAACGGGTGCCGAGTACATCCTGCTTATCCTGCGTGGAAATGCGATGGATAATTGGCAAACCCAAGTATATACATCTCCGCGTGCGGTGGATGCGTGCACCCAGGTCTTCAAGGCGACGCCTGGGGAGATTGCAGCGCGTGTTGAAGGGTACATCATTGCTGGAATTGAAGGAAAGTGTCAGTGACGGAAAAGCCCTCAGATGATACTGACATACCTCTTGCAGGTGTTCGTCGAGAACTCGGAGGCAAGAAGTTCAATCTTCTGAAGGCAGAGATCCGAAGTACCGTCTATGAGCGTTTCCGTGAGTCCCTGACCATGAGCATAGGTAAGAACAAGATGCTTACCATACAGACAGGGGATATCTGTATCCGCAAAGGCTTCTCTCGGGACCGACTCCCGAAAGAGATGCAGTGGGCGGGGTATAATGACCTCGTCGCCACATACGGCGTCAAACTCGTGGGCTGGACGGAACCAGGAGGCGTGAGGAATCCCGGAGAGTTAAAGGGAGGTTGCGCGCCGCTGCAGCGCCTGCTTGACGCACTAAAGGAGCCGGAGCCGTCACTCCATTGGGAGGAGTTGAGCGAGAAGGAATGGGAGGCATGCAAGGAGGAGTGGCGCGCGTCGGGAGGGAAGAGGAAAGGCAGAGTAACGAGGCCCAGCGAGGGCACGAGATCCGCAGAGGTCATGGAAGACGAGGATGACAGCCACACAGTGAGCCAGTCGGTGATGTTGCCCACGCCACAGATGACAGGCACCGAGGCTACAAGCACCGAGGCTATGGATGTACCCGACGCAAGCCACGAGCCTACCCCTGGCCTCATGGCATCCACGACCCCTAGCCTGCTGTCTCTGCCAACGACATCTCCAGCAACCCCCTGTCCTCTATTCGAGCCGGAAGCTTCAAGTTTGACGCAGCCTTGGGATTACCACAGTGCCAGTGACAATGGGGACATCACTCAGCCCCTCTCACTGCCGTCAGTACCATTCCATACTGGTGACTACAATGCCTCGCTCCCGCCCCCCGCCGCTCCTCAGCCCTCCCTCTCGGCGGCCTTCTCCGGGACTCCGGCGTTGTTCTATCCGGGCGCATCTTTGTTGGCATCCCTCTACAGCCCCCTTCCGGACGACGGTAGCTGGTATAGTACGCCAGGGATGGACTTAGAAACCCTGAACGCGATCGCGGAGGGCAGCGAAGTGCACGAGTAGATTAATATCTTAGATTAGCTAAGTTATCATCTATGTAAGAAATCAATGCAAGCTTGCCTGTCTGAGGTCTGAATACAAGCAATGAAGCGAAAACTTTGCATTCTACTACAATACAGAGCGAAGCGCCACATTCACTGCCACGGACAATGAGCGGAGGGCCGCCGCCTGCGGGCGCAGAGTTGCCGCCGGCGAGCTAGGTGGCGGGAGGCGCGCGGGGACTCCGCACGTGGCGGGAACGCGCGGCCGGACTTGCCGCCGGCACGCTAGGTGGCGGGAGACGCGCTGAGGCGCGCGGCAACGCCGCACGTGGCGGGAACGCGGGGCGGGGCTTGCCGCGTGGGCGGGACGGCGGCAACGCCCGGCGGGACGTCGGCAGCCGACGGCGGGCGGGGCACGTGCACGACGCCCCAGGGAGCCCGAGGGCTGTGTGGCACAGCGAGGACAAGTTCACCTGGGGAGCTGGGGCGCCCCCTGGGGCCCGCGTACAAAGGCCTCAAGCCTAACTTAGCCGGGGCACTCGATCACACTGCCGAGGCTAGGTCGGCTTTATTTGGGTGTCACCCGGGTGGTGTGTGTGCAAGCAGACTGCGTTCCAGACGTAGCTGGTCGCGGCGAATGCGCATATAGTCATGTTTATATCGACCCTCGCTCTGGGGGCTGTACAGCGCTCAGTTCTCCGTTCATTCCAATTCATCAAGATTGTATTAGACGACCGACCGCAAAGGTGCGCCCCGGCATCCGGGGGTTAATGAATGTCGTGGAGCTTCGCGCTCGTTGCGGCGGGCGGTGCCAATCGCGGGATGGGCTCGACGGCGTACGCGGATCTCAGGTATGTCGTTCCCAAACCCGATACTTGATTGTCTTTGCATGCAAGCTGAAACCATATCTGCGACGTTACCATACCCAAGATCAGCAGACAAGCTGTAGGGACAATAATGTCAGATATTTACTTTCACGGTATGGAGCGCCAAACCTGCGCCCGTATGCCAAAGAGAACGCTGTATTGTCTCCGGGGCTTCTGCGCTATCAAAACCGCCCAAAGACCCTGTCAAGGCACCCCCAAAGACCCTGTCAAGGCACCTTGACCGGCGCGACGCCTGCACGGCCCACCCAATCGAGCACCGTTCGCATTCCGATGGAATGTCATTATCTAAGTTTTGACCGGGCGTTTCGCCTATTTTACTCTCTGAAAGCGCAGCGAAACAGTTGTGAACAGGGGTTGGAACATCGCTTGGTGTGCACCATAGCTTGCAGATGTCTTAGGTTCCGATGCCAAGTTCCGCGAAGCACATTCACTTCGACGCTTCCCCTTCCGTAGATCGTGCACACATTATCTATCGCCGTAATCCGCGCGTAACAGCGTCGCGGGTGATTTGTCACGGAAATTGGACTTGATGGGCTTCATCTAGAAGCTCCAGCGGACTAGCCATATCCCACGTCAGCGCTCGTCACGCTAGGGTCCGGTCTAGTCATGTCGTATTCTGTGACGCAAAAATATGCCGCCCTTATCAGCAGCCGCGTATGCATTATGTTCTGGACAGCGGCTGAGATCTATTTTGCTGCATATCACCATTTCCAAGCGCTGATATCCTCTTTTGCTGTTAATGCCGCCGCACAGATCCAAGATCCCTATCAATTTCAAACTGCAAGGGGCGCCGCTGGCCGATCCAATCTTCCAGATCTGGGACCATCCTATGTCTTCAGCGGGTGCGGCCTCGAATTCCCCCATGTCTCGACAACAAGACCGTGATTGTCCGTCCCCTCACGGTGCACCTCGCCTTGGCATCGACCCACTTCGAATCGCCCGATACATACCAGACTGTGCAAGGACGATAAAACAGCACTGGAGCATGAACTTCTTTACCATTGTGCGGTGAGCGTCGCATATAATCATGTATCGAAATAGGTTCGACCAGTCATTTCGTTTTGACCAGTGCAGGAAGTCACGTTTTGTTTCTTTCCGCGATACTGAAGAGATGTCCTTGCATCTCAATATGCACTGTTGCATTCCAGCGCGTTCCATCTCAAAGGATGTGTAATGCGATATATTTCAGCCTTCGGAAAACTGGAGGCTCGTGCTTTCCGCATACGATCCTTGTCAGAAGACTTCAGTCATTCAGGGCACGGTAAGACATATAAAACCCGATTTTCTATGTACTTCGCTGGTAAGAGTCACCGTCTCTTCGCTGCATGGCCATGCTCACATGCTGTTCACTGCTCATCTGCGCTTTTTCCGGGCTAACATTATCCCTGGCGGCAACCACACCGACGCACGGTAGACCTTCTGTAATCCTCGACCAAGGGACATTTATCGGGAACGTCAACGGCTCTGCTGATGCATACCTTGGAATCCCATACGCGGTCCCGCCGTGAGTCATAAAATTTGAATACCGAGGAATTTACTCATGGTCTTCGGCAGACTAGGAGATCTGCGCTTTCGCCAGGCTGTGCCAAATGAGCCGTACCATGGAACCTATGATGCTAGCGAATTCGGTCCAACCTGTCCCCAGGATCTTGCACCTCTTACTAGTGACCCGGATTCCGCGTCTTTCCTGGACGACTTCGAAGCACTCTGGGACGGCACGTTTCCACCCACTTCTTCCAACGCTTCCGAGGACTGTGAGTTATGTCTGGATCACATAATCGCAATATTGATGGAAGATAGGCTTGAGTATCAATGTGCTCGCGCCGAAGGGCACAATGGCTGGCGCAAACCTTCCGGTGGTTGTGGTGAGCACTTCCGTCCAGTATCTAGCCATTCTTCACTTTTTGACACCCGTCCAACCAGTTTCTCCATATAGGTGCTTCTGCTGACTACTCGATAAAGTGGTAGCTGACCCTTTCGCATAGGTGCATTCCTCTGGGGCGGAGCTATTGAGTAAGTAAATGATAGACCGTCCAAGGGAAACGATCTAACCTCTTCCCACAGGTTCAACGGAGAGCCTGTTGTAAGGCGATCCATTGAGATACGGGAACCCGTCATTTTTGTTAGCTTAAACTTCAGGTATGTCCAGGGCGTTGTATTGATGTATTCAGCCCGTGTGGACAATAATATGTTGCAGGCTGAACGGTACGTTTCTCATCGCATTTATACTGAACACCGCCTTATCACGATCTACAGCTTGGGGCTTCTTACCCGGTCAAGAAGCGAAGGATGCAGGTATAACCAATCTTGGTCTTCGTGATCGTAAGCCCACATCTAGCACGTGCATATATCCATAGAAGCTC
Source organism: Obba rivulosa (assembly GCA_001687445.1). Taxonomy (NCBI): domain Eukaryota; kingdom Fungi; phylum Basidiomycota; class Agaricomycetes; order Polyporales; family Gelatoporiaceae; genus Obba; species Obba rivulosa. The sequence continues at coordinate 97,605 of KV722426.1, read as the reverse complement.
ATACGTATCAACTTTAGAGAGACAAGCGCTGCGCTGGATACAAAAATATATCCACCGTTTCGGCGGTGATCATACCAGGGTCACACTGTAAGTGTTTTGTGACAAACAACGAATCATGACTGAGGTATGACTTACACGTTTCGGTGCAGATGGGGAGCCAACGCCGGAAGTATCTCTGCCGCCTTCCAGATGTTGAACAACGAAGGCGATAGCGAGGGGCTCTTCAGCGGCGCATGGATGTCAGGGGGCTTCCCTCTCCCGTTAAACAATTACACTCAACTTCAAGGTACCTACGAGCTTCTGGTCAACCAAACGAGTTGCGCGGGAAGCTCCGATTCTCTCCAATGCCTCAGGCAGCTACCCTATGAGACTTTATTGAATGCCATGCTCAACGTTTCTCCGGATCAGCGGTTCGGGGTACGTGATAATATCAACGGGTCTTCATGACTACCGCTCACTCTAACTGCAGCGTTGGCAAGTCGTTCTCGATGATGATTTCATCAAGGATCAGCCGGAGACATCGCTGAAAGAGGGACGTATTGCACGTGTACCCTACGTGATCTCGGTGCGTATCACATTACTTCTATGTTCGCTTCCTCATCCGCCCATTATATCATGTTACAGGACACTGAGGATGAGGGAACGCAGACTGCTCTGAATCTCACTTCCATCACGTACGTCAAGCGCGGTGTGTTGGAAGCAACATCATGCTCACATAGTCACCGTAGTACTGATGAGGACGTCGCAACCTACCTCACAGTTGATGGTCTCCCGGGTTTGCCCCAGGAACAAGTCAGTCAGATTCTCGCTTTGTATCCTTCCGACCCAGCCGCAGGATCCCCATTCGGTACTGGAGATTTGTATGCTATAACTCCTCAGTACAAGCGTATGGCCGCCATAATCGGGGACCTCGAATTTCATGCTCAGCGCCGGTTCTTCCTCAATCAGACAAGCTACAGGCAGCCTGCTTGGTCATATCGTGAGTATCAACAGCTGCGTTCCATTAGGCACCAATAACGTGATTGCATGATTGACCTACCAGTGAGCAAGCAATTCAAGCTACCTTTTCTCGGCTCTGTATGTCGCCTTTTCACTGTTCGTTTGGTCCATTACGCTGAAGATTATGCCATATATAGACCGATATAAGCGACCTTATCAACCTTTATGGTCCAGGAGACTTGACAGACCGCCTCATATACTTCACCGCACGCGAAAACCCAAATAACGGCACTGGAGTTTTCTGGCCGCAATACACCATCGAGGAGAGACTTCAGCTCAATATACAGAATGACTCTTCATTTACCATAGAGCCGGATACCTTCCGATCTGAAGGGATCAACCTCTTGCTTGAACTGAACATTCAGTTCCCGGAGTAACAGGAACATTGTAACGTTACCGCCCTTACTTCTGGAATGCCTCGCATAGATGAAATTATTCGAGTACCAAAGACCACCATAAACATGCACTGAGTGTCTTTCGGACGCAGCCCGCTGAACCTCTCTGGCTCGGGAAGGACCGCCAGGGCTTCCAGCAGCCGAGTCCAATTTATGGGCGGTCTGACATAGATATCCTGTATTGTCTCTGCACATCACTGCTCAAGACGTAGCTGTAAGGACCTGTCGGAAATGCGATTGAACACATGGACGTCTCCTTACCAGAATATCTAAGTCAACATCGTCGGTAAATTACATTCTGTGCTGTAACTGCATATAATCTGCATCTGTCAAGCCGCAAGGTCATGCATATTCCAGATGCGAACAGAGCCATCGTAGGAAGAAGTAGCCACACATGCACCATCAGGAGAGAAGACAACTTTCGTAACGACATCCGTGTGGCCATCCAAAGTCCCGACACGACGCCCATCCCTCGCATCCCATACTGCCACTCTGTGAGAATCTGCCGAACGGGACTCCTTGGAGCCTCCCGCCGAGGTAATATGAGTGCCGTCTGGAGAAATCCGCGTCGTCTCATGATCAACGTGAGGAATGTGAAGTCTGATTCTTCCTTCCTGATCGTTATCAACTCTGCACGTAACAAACGTGCCATCCGCGGACACAGTGTGGATACTCCCCTCGTCAAGCGAAAATTGAGCCATCCATACTGGGCCGGCGTGCTCCCGGCTGATAAAAAGCTCTTCTCCGGTCTCAAGGCTCCAGATACGCGCCGTCATATCCTCTGACGCGGTCACGATGCGGTCGCCCTCGCGATTGAAAGCAAATTTCCAGATAATGCCGGCATGCCCGTCTAAGACCACATGTACTGCTCCGGTTTCGGCGTCCCAAACGTGCACTTTATACGCTGCGCTGGCTGCAACGTATCTCCCGTTGGCCGAATATTCCAGCTGTGTCGCGGGTATAGGCAATCCTGGGCAGGACGCGCGGAGTTCGCCCGAGTCCGCATACCACAGGCAGACAGTGCTATCGTAGGCTGCTGTGGCAACGGCACTGCCATCGGGACTGTAAGCCACGTCGAATACGGCGGCATCGTGGGCCAAGACTGCATGTTGATCGCCAGTGAGGTAGTTCCATATGATCGCATTCGAGTCGAAGGAACAGGAAGCAAGGCGATAATCGGTCGGTGAAAACGCGAGGTCCTGCACTTCATCAATGTGGCCTTGACATATGCTGAGTCGCGATTCGCGTTCGGTGTCCCAAACTGTAATGACTGCCTCAGCATGTGCAAATGCGACACGTCTACTGTCTTGAGAGAACGCGATGGCAGAAACTCCAAGGACATTCTCGCTGGCAGTATGATTTCTAGCATCCCGAGTTCTTGGTCCCATCGCTGGGTTTGTCTCAGCTGTGTCACCCTGATTCCCGGTCTTCGGTACTGTCAGAGAGGACTCGTCCCCCTCTGCGGGTGAATGTCCCGGCTCGTGTATATCGACGTCCATGTGGTATTCTGCAAGTGAGCGCAGCGTAGAGCTGTGACTTCCGTCGTCGTGTTCACGACTGCCGGTCGGTGCAGGGAACCAAGCTGGTGCTGGAGCGTATGACTCGACGCACTGCAGTGGAGAGTCCATGTCATTTGTGGAGAAAGCGGGAGTTTCGCCAGGAAGGACAAGCGTGCCGACTATTCAAATAGGCTAAGTCATCTAATAGGAAGTAAAACGGAATCGAGACGTACGGCCATCTTCGAGGCCAACGGAGGGCAACGCCGTCCTCAGGAACTCAGGAAAATTTGTGGGAAAGTCATGCCCCTGGAGAAGGAATCAGAGGGAGCGTGCAGCCATGTGACCCATGTCAGAGGACGCACCTTGCACAAAACGAAGACGTCCGCGTCACTGGCGACGGCGACCTCCGCGTCCGAATACTAACCAGATATGTTAGCAGATTTGTTGGTCGGGATAATGACAATCTACCTCCAGTATGTAATCTAGTACGTCGTCCACGGGATCCTTGGGCTTCCAGAATGATTTAGCAAACAAGTTCAATTTCAATATTGCGTAGCCATTTACCTGCAGTGACTGACTCTCCTGGACAATATCTCCTTCTACAACTTGACCGCTCGCGAGGCGCACAGTAGCCGCTTGATCATCTTCGCCGTCCGAAGCATCGGCTGAAGAGTCCCGCGGTTCTGCCGCAGCCTTGATGACTTTCGGACCGAACCAACGACGGGGCTTAATCTTGTAGTAATTCAAGAAGATGCACTGATTGTAGGGGGCGTCGTAGAAGAGAGAACGGGAGGATGTAGGGGTACTGTCGGTGATAGCGAGTCGATCGGAGTACGGTACAGACCTCAGGGGTCCGGTGCGTGTGAGAGTAGGAGCATACCGCTCATCTTTCCATGTCATGTTCAGTGCTATCCCCGTCGGTCCATACCCAACGTCGACAGAGCCCGAGTACGAAGAGCTGGCCTTATCGAAGGTCATAATCGCCCAAGCTTTCGATTTGATGTAGCCGCAGACGAAGAAGAGTTTGTCCACCTCGAGCTCGAGACCGATTTGATCCTTGACAAGTTGATCCCATTCCTGGTAATGCTCGCGCATGTACTTGGGCATCAGGCGATTTGCGTGCACCGCCGTGCGATTAGCGTCATCTTCGAGGATTAGCACGGCACCTTGCTCTTTATATCTTTCGACACTGAAGCCGCCCTGAGCAAGACCGCTGAGGATGATTAACGTTGACTGTGGACATCTCAATATGAAAGCACTCACCTGCCGCCATAAATTTGAGTTCCAATATTTCTCACCTTTACCGTCTTGCTGCAAACTGCCCCGGCCTGGATAGCACGAGGAGTGACAATATTCAGCTGATCTGGTAATGTCAGTTTCTCGAAGTTTGTCGGCAGCATACGCTTCTCATTCTCCGGGTCGTGTACGTCTTTCATCGCGTTGAACAGTCGATAGAAAGTTCCCTGCTCCATATGACCGACATCCCCGATGTGAATCTCTGGGCTAGTCGGGGTCGGATCAGGGTTCCAGATAGGATATCCGTAGCCTAAGGGAAATAGTGTCTGCACATAGATATCCTCTGCTGCAGACATTGCAGACAGATCGGAAAGATCAGGCGAAGACGGTTCAGACGAGGTCGGACTCCTAGGCGGGCTGCGCCCATGCTGTATTGCCATGTGGCACAAGCTAGTGACAGAAGCAATGCTTCAACACAGCATTCGGGCTAGTTAGATGATGAGCGCCTATCTGATAGAACCTATGGTTACCGCACCACGATTAAGACATCGCTCAAGACCATGACGGCCAGCTCCGAGTCGATGGACCAACGCGATTGGTTCTGCTCTCAAACCATTTCTGGCTTGGAAAGGAGATACCCTCATATTGTTTGCCGTCAGTCTCCGTTGCTTATGCTGGAGCTCAAGTTTTCGCCCGAAGCAATCGTCTCGTCTCCATCACATGCAATGGATTAGCCGCACGTTCTAGTAGTTGCTCGACTGTGTCGGTTTTCACGCGCTCGTGAGTCTATCTTAGTACTCAGGTGACCCGTGTCAATTGATGCAATATCCAGTGAGATCGAAGCATAAATTGCGCACACTTCATCCACCATCAGAAAAAATACAACAATCGAGCGTCGACGGTAAGCTCATACTTCGCCGGTCCCAGGAGCTACTTCTACCACCGTCAGCCTGCCTCTACCGTCCGGGAATGTCCCCCAATATGTCTCCTGCTTCCCTTCAATGTGAAGAAAGACGAAACGAAGAGAAGAGAGACACGCCACTATCCTGATGACGAACTTGCGGAGGTCTAGGTTTGCCACCCATTTTCGCTCATACTGGGGCAGGGATTCGTCGATCCAACGGAAGTCACGATCCCTGCCAAAAGAGACCGGTGAGAGAGCCATCTACGCTAGCTTTCCGTCTAATGCAGACTGCAAGGTGCATCGCACAAGGAAACAGACGACCGAAGGCTAGGATGGCTTTCTGGTTTCCTGAAGATCAGCGGATCATTTTCTAGAGATGCTGCAATCCTTATAAATGGCATATCCTTCCTCGCTAAGTAAGTCGCACAAGTGATGTTCAATCGCAGATTGACCGGATGGTTGTAGCGTTCGGCGACGGTAGTGACCTTTCGTAGGTAGTTCGATTGACGCATATGAATGTGATACTGAGTCTGGCGGGCCTCGTCGACGATAGATACTCCATCAACCATCCATAATCGGGTCTCTCCGAAAGGCACGTTCCCAGTCGTGGATGTGAACATGCGAAAGTGACACGTCAATCCAAAACTGTGCAGGCTCGTAACGTCTCCTGTGAAGGTCTTGAGTGATCTCCATGGATACCACGCTTGGATAATTCTATTCTCCTTCGCAACGCGCTCTCGCTGCACGAGTGTCTCATTCAAAGGCGAGATATTGTGCGTGAAAACCTCAATCTCGCGAATGTTTGAGAATAGCTGTATAATGAGCGAGAACCAGAGGGACTGAGTCCCTGAGCCGTAAAGTGTGCATTTTCGGACATCTAGTCGCGCGTGGGCAGAAAAATGCTCTGTGTGCGGAAACATCCAAGACTTGAAGAGTGGAGGAGAACCGTGCGAGGTCGGGGAACGTGGGACTGTTTGTTGTGTATGAGAATATCTTCAAAGCCAGGGTAGAGAGCGGCGCGTTCATCTTCGAGATCATCGCAAGATCATCCGCGCATGCTTTCGCGATGTGAAGCTGTTCGAAAAACGAGACGCCTCCGAAGACGGAAATGAGGTGGTCTTGCATTCCGCTGCCATACAACCGAACCGAGGCGAATTTCAGAGACTTCAGGTTGCGTGCATGCTTCGGTATGTCTGCTGCGAAGTCCACAGTCTTTGGGGAGTTCAAGAATACGGAGAGCCGCCCGTCAAATAATGGGACGAGCGTTAACTCGCGGATGAAGTGGAAACGTGATGGGAAGTTGAGGGAAAGGCAGTCGCGGAGGGTGCCAGCCGTTGCTTCGTCAATGTAGACACGCCAAAATCGGAGATACTCGACTGCGTATGCGTGCACGGTCCGACATGTTAGCGCCATCGACAGGACATCGGACCTCGAAGGCAACTGAAACATGACGGCAAAATGCAGTCGAAGCCCAGCTTTACTCCATCAAGCGATCCCGCATTGTTGAGAGGGGGTAGTGATATCCCTGGCAAGGGATGGGGCTGGTCACTCGTAAGTTGCGCCATTTCGGCGGGTTTGTCTCCCCTTGATTCGCCTCCATCTGAAGAAACCTGGAAGCAGCAAGGAAATCCGAAAGAATCGCATCGTTGGTATGGCTCAAAGGCATTCTTCACAGATTAAATAGCTCCTATAAATGCAGATGCACCAAGGTTCGGCAGACTTAGTGATATCCAGAGCAACGCAGTAATTTGTCGCTCACCCAAGTTGGAAGAGATCCGCAATAGGTCGGACTACACCGCAGAATACTGCTTTAAAGGAGTCTATGCTGCGCCATTCACGGCTGGCCGGCCGTGCGACCTCTGTTCGGTCATATTGAAAGCTATGCAGCTGCGACTTCTCGGGACAGTCGCCAACGGAACGTTGGCAGATGTTATCAAGTCTATAAACGGCTTGAGCAAGCACCTGAGTCACATGTTCTCTATCGGCGATCGCTGTTTACCTGTACTTAGCTCGCGCTGAGCTGCAGGTTAGCGATCGTCATTGGGGGCCAATATGGATCATGATGCTCGTCGAGATATAAGCCCTACTGTGGCAATAGAGTGTTTCACTCGAGTGAGCACCAATTGTTCGCTGTCAAAGTGCTGCAACGGACTGTCATAGAGCTAAGGGGTTCGACCCAGCCTTCGGCTTCCATCTATTTGTGGCACGCGGCTGTGGGTGCGATTCAATCGCCTCGCGCGCACACACACGTATCCGACAAGCTTTAACAGCTTGGTCAGCTTCTTGCGATGTCGCTGACTGCGCATCTGGACCAGTGCGTCGTAGCTCACGTCAGCGTATTTCCGGAGCAGGTGAGTGTATATGTGGGAACTACAACTCAAACTCGTGGATAAAGCAGGTCATTCACGTCTCAACCAGATTGAGCACCCCAACGAGCACCAAACAAACAGAGTACGCAGATGTCATGTAGCCTGAAAAGCGATATGTCAGGAAACATTCATTCATGGAAAACACGCACGTACCTGCGATGGTGAATGCAGTCGAAGCGTCACCTGTAATACCGCTATACATAACGCCCAATACGACGGAAAAAATCACTGGAATTAAGACAACTATCGCGATACGCAAGACTTGCCAGCGTTCAACAAATTCCACTCCGAGGTCCGGGTTGGCTGTGAACACCTGGAGGAATTCGTGGCGACCACGCATAGCTTCCGGATGGTGAAGAAAGTAACGTAGTCGCATGTTTTTGGATGGACTGAGGCCGGCGGTGCCCACTCGTTGAGGATAGATAAATGTATGATCCGCCTAACAGATGGATGAGTCAATTTAACCAATGCTCAAATCGATAAGACTCACCAACACCATGACGATGGACCTTAAGCAGCGCATGATGAGTTACCGGCCTTCGATTATAGCTGAACGGGATTGACATACCCAACACTCCTCAATGAGAACCATTTCCTCCAAACGGTGCGCAATCGATCATAAGACTTTGAAAGCTCGCGCAAGAGCTGCTCGTCGTCCCAAACCGGCTGGACTTTGAGGTATGCCCAATCCGCCCCCCTGAACATTTTCAATGGGAAGACCTTCCATACGGGATTCCAACCATCTTTCGAACATCGTTTTGCAGTACGCAACCCAGCCGCATATGGGAGATTCGGGTATGGCTTGACGTCCATGTGAACCTTCTTCTCAGGTATCGACTCGGCGTCGCTCTCCGGGCCTTCGGAATCCGAGACAGACTTGTCTCTTCGTTCTATCGAGGAAGCCCGTGATTCCCGCAGCGGCCTCGCTTCGACTGGGGCCGGGCGGAAGAGCGCTCGCTCCAGAAAATCAGCAACACGTGTCAACTGTTGCTCCTGAGATTGAATATTCTGCAACAAAGCAGCAATCCTCGCATCTGTTCCGTACGGAGAAGGCGGAGAACGGCTGCGGGGGCGTATGCGGATGACCAGAGGGCTAGGGCTGCTGGAGCGGGAGACACGGCGGGACATGAGTTCGGGTGTCTGGATACGCCGCTCGCATAGAGACGCTGATCCCTTTGTGATAACGACTGGCAATGTGCATGGAACCGGGTTGACTTTAAGGCCAGGCGATATGGCCCTCGCGGAGGCCTGATCATGATCCAGATCAGGGGAGATGAAATCGAATTCTTCCCTGATTCGATCGCTCTGATTCCCTCTATGCGGCGCATGCTCGCCGCTGCCGCTCGGTTTTCCGTCAGACAGACAGAAGTCCAAGCCTAAATCCGGGTTTACTGACGATTCGGAGCTCGGCAATAAAATCGGGCGAGATGTAACGGTGATCGCTTGCGCGACAGACGGTATAGGCGGAAATACCGGAACCACTGGAGAGTCAGGGAGTTGGTGGGCTAGTGCAGGAGATAATATCCCTTCCTTAGTTGCATCGCTCGCATGCTCGCCCTCCTGCTCTGTTCCAGGCGTGTCCTGGAGGGATGGAGCCGCACCAGAGGCAATGGAAGTAGGCGAGGCCGAGTGGAAACTTATATAGTCCGCGTCAAGGGAGTAGCTCCAGCTCCGAGTACTCCTAGGACCATGTGTGGGAGAATCTCGATGGCCTGCTGAAGTCGGCGAAGACGGGCGAAGAGGCGCCATGCACGTCCTCTCCAGTTCGTCTTCGTGTTGTACGTTTGGCGATGAAGTGGGAGACATAGAGTGAGATGGGGCTGGGGATGGAGAGCAGCGTGGACTTTTGACCATCCGACAGATCCCCCCCAGAGCCGCCAAGTCGTCGTCCGACTCATGGGATAAGGGGATAACAATGGCACGTTGCTCTGCAGTTACAGAGGCACGAGTCGATGACGTCGGAGAGCTGCCACCGACACTGCGGGAAGTGAAACTGGGAGCTCTAGATCGCCCGTGCTCGTATACGCCCTCATCACCGTGACCGGTTGCCCTTCTACAATATTTTGCGCCAGCCCAGCTTGTCGAGCGACCTCTTCTGCAACTTGATATTGAAATAGGGGATTGGGGGTGGTCAACCTCTTCATGTGTAACTGTAGGCTCTTCTGAAGCGAAATTCGGTCGCGGTAGAGAGGACCTAAAGAAAGATGCAACCATATGCGCATCGGCACCCGAAAACGGCGCCGCGATATCCGGGGATGGGGAACGACGTGCTAGTGCGGTAGGGGAACGGCATGCTAGCACGGTAGGAGCATCATGCAGAGGATCTTGCCATAATTTAGTGAGACACAGTCAAGTAAGCGGGACAGCTCACCATCGACACGGATACCCGCTTCCAGATCAACCTCGCGCCGGGCCCTCCGTTGCGCGACCTGCACGGCGCGCACAAGCTGCGCGTACTCAGCCTCCTCCTCCTCCTCGCGGACAACAGAGTACTTGTTACCCATGAACGTAGGGGGACAAGAGAACCCGCCAGTCCTCAGACCATATCAGATATCTATATGTCTCAGCTCGGGCGGTCGGGGCGCCATAGAATAGTGCAGAGATTTTAGTGCGTCCGATGATCCGAACACTTGGAGGCTTCGTCCTGTGCAGAATTGAATGTCGAAGGATGTCCTGCATCCAAAACTGTTCAGCGGAGCTGGTCTAGACCCTGTGTACAACGGAAAGTTGGCTGTTCGTAGCTGTTCGTATCGACTGATAGTGACATAAGTGACAGTGGTGGGAAGCCGAATGCACTGGTATTGCGGGAGAAGTTCTGAGAACAATGCGCAATGGCGGTGTACAAGACGAGTTGCATATTCACAGATTTGCAATTCCTACACAATAGAGAGCTCACAGCTACGATGGGTCACATTGGACGATAATTACTTGACCATTCACTCATGAGTTGCAGGGATGACGGAAGTGGACGAGACGTGTTCGCACCAAACATTGCGTCAACAGGCGCCGGTACGGCGTCTACTGATCCCAATGACTGGGTCGATCCGCGCTGCAACAGCACCAGCATGGCACTAAGCCTCAGACTTCTCAAGTTGCTTGAGACTTGCCAGGAGGTATATATTATCCAAGATATGTGCAATAGGAGATCCAGCTTTGAGCATGCTTACTACGCTAATGGTTACATAGATACGAGGAAAAGAATGACAGTTGACTAACTACCCAAAGTTGAAGCGGACTGCTGCATTAAGCTAGGAGAGGGGGAACGAGTAATGTATACAACCCACGTCATAATCGATTTAAGACTTACAGCACCCGCTTACAGTCCTCTCTCGGCCAGAATAGCTTCGCTCATATCGGCAGTCAGTTCCGTCAGATAGTGGCCTTTCTTGCCGTGATCAACCTGCCAGTACGACCTTGGCTTGCCCACAATCTCAAGGAACACGAAGCTGAGCGAGGGGAGGCTCTTGGCCAGCCTAAGGACGAACTTGCGCAAGTCAAGCTTCTCCATCCAGCGCCTCTCGTACGGAGGCCACGCATGGCCGACACAACGACTATCGCGGTCCCAGGCTTTCCGAAGAAGCCCAGCAAGGGAGTAATCCATGCCTACTACCCATTTGATGCGCACGATTAGGTGCGTTACAGACGGGAAGAGTGAGCCAATGGCCCGGAGCGCTTTCTGCATTGGTCGCTGAGTACGTCGCATTCGGAGAAAATCAGGGTCACTCACGAACGCCGCATCCCTTCTGGCCAAATACGTCACGCAACCCATATCTACCACAAGGTTGGACAACTCTGTATATCTCTCCTTGATCGCATTGATGTGACGGAGCCAATCAAGTTCAAAGACAGTGAAGGTAAGGCCTAAGGTTGGCGGGCCTATCAAGTCGAGGTATTCCACCAGCCACTTGAATTCGTTTTTGCGGTTGAAAGGGTAGTGATACACATTGAGTCGACGGATCTGGCACCGGAGATTTAGGATGTACAGGCTGGAAATGTCCGCGGTGACAGACTCAAGTAGGGGCCAGGGATCCTTCGCCTGTGCTCGGAGATTCGCGCGAGCTAGATCATCTTTGCTCCCGTATGGCCTGTACGCAAATGGAGACGCGAAGTACTTGAGCTTGCGTATGTTCGGAAAGGCTCGCGTGAGTGCACGAAGGTCTGCGCAGGAGGCGTCTTTAAGGATGAGTGTGTGCACCTTGTTGCACGGCGCTGAGGGTACACGAAAGAAGCCACGATCCGTGCTGATTCTGACTTCTTTGAGCGACGACGCAAAGCGGGTGAGGTCTGGGAAGGTGAAGTCTTGAGAACCGGGATGGACAAAGGCGTAGGATATATCGAGCCGCAATGCGGAGAGCGACGCCTGCAGATTATCCACCATTACGCAATCCTCCGGGCCTGCGCTGGATATGTGCAACCTCCGCAGTGTCAGGTTGCCCTCACAAGCAGCAGCCAGACACTTCCGAGCACCGAACGTCCCGAGCGAGGGAAATTTCAGGGAGGTCAGATTTTGTGCCTGCACCAGGACGTCTGCCGCGAGGCTCACGGTCTTGGGGGACTCGTCGTAATCCGCGGTGTCGACATCAAAGATTGGGCCGAGCTCGAGCTCACGGACGAACTGCATGCGGGAAGGGAAGTTATTCACGAGGAGTCGGTCGCAAATGTCGTCCACGGTCTCCTCGTTGACGGAGATACTCCAGAATTGAATGTACGGGAGAGCGTATGTGTAGATGGTGCGACACGTCAGCGCCATGGAAAGCACATCAGATTTCATGGGCAAGTGGAACATGATAACGAAAATGCAATCGAAATTGAGCCTCATGTCCAGTGTATTCTGGAGCTTTCTGTTGCATCGAATGAGTATTTCTCGCACACGTATGCAGCAAGCACGCACGTCTGTTCCAGTGTCCGCGCTGACGAGGTATCCGGCGTTGAGGAGGCATCGAGAACTTCGAGTTCATCGAGAAGTAGGGAAGGACTGTTCAGAGAAGTACTGAGGTTCGACATTTGGCGAACAGAAAGCGAACGAGATAAGTGTCAAATTTGATCGAAACGAGCTGAACTAAAACCTGCGTAGCACTTGATCCCTTGTACTGAGTTGCGCAATGGTCTGAGAAGACAACTCAGCTCACCTGATGAATATCTACAATATGCCTCCCAGCATTCCCCGCAGCAGATCTGCCTGTCTCTGAGAACTTGAACCTCCACTTGAGAGAACTTCTACGAAGCCCACACTTGCGACTCGAGCTCCGGGCCGCCTAGTTGACGCCGATCGTCCAGTTCCGAGATGACAGAAGGTACACCAGTGGCTTGGGGACTGAGGATAGCTATCTCTCTTCAAATTAGACAGGATCAGGCATATGTTGGTATGTTGGCTGTTGGTACTGAGATGTGAAAGCGCAGTGGCAGTCTTGATAGCATCAGTTGGCTAGGGCGGCGACCGAGCCGCTGACAGGGTAGGCACTATTCCATAACAAGCTATACAGCGGCACCAGCTCAGCGCCTGTGCGCGACCATGGGTTGTCTTGATTTATGCATGTTGTTGAGTAAAGCTCGTTCAAGTGTACTGGATTTGCGGATGCTGGAGACGAACAGAGTAGCGGAAGGTATGTGGAGAAACAACCTGCCGCAATCGACGCGATACAGTAATTACGATTTCGGCAAGCCTTATCTCGCTATGGATTTCATATCTCTGCAGCTCACTACCGCACACAGACGCGGTCCCGCGAGGCCGATTCTGCGACTGGACAACTGCTCTTTCTGGAGACACGATGACATTCTGGTGAGTGTTCAAGGTCACAGTTCCTGGAGGCGAAGATAGTTTTGTATCAGACATTTTCAAACACGCAGCGACATCTGAGTCTCAAATATTGCGGGGCCCAGGTATTCTCCTCTCATGCGGGTCCCATCCGCGGCTTGACGTCTATCCCATTCCGAAGCAAGTTAGGCATACGCTCTTCCCCGGTGCGATGTAAGGTAGAATGTGGATTCGCCTAGATGTTGACCATGTGCCCCACGGCCCACACTCGCAAATCGACATGGCGGCCCTGAAGGACCCGAGCAATTCGTCCACCCGCCCTTCTCGACACATCCGCGCGCGGTACATACGGTCCATGCGTATGTCCTCCAGGTCGGCGTCGGGTTCCTGCCCTTTGGAATGGACTTCGCATCCGGTTTTACCTTGGATTTGAGAGCTCGAGCAAGCTAAGTTCTGAAGCTCAACATGCTCAGTGCGTACCGATGCAGTGGGATGTGTATCTCACTTACGGCGGAGTTTCCACACATACACAACGTGCGGAATGCTGCTTCCACCAGGCCTTCTGGAAGTTCTTGGGGCAGAGAGGTGTCAGCAGTAGGGCGGTTGATAAGTATATCACTGGATTCACGAGCACGCGCGGCGGCTTTATATGCGCGACGCCGAGCGCGGACACTACCATTGGCCACGAGGTGGCATGTTAGCAAGCAATGCTGAGGAAGTGAACGTGTATCGACTACGCACTGCTCTGTTGAGTCACTTTTTCTCCTTATCGCTCTGTCAGCTGCTTTCCGTTCCGCTAGCGTCCAGTACTTGGCGCGGCGGCCCATGGTGGCCAAGGAAAAAGGAGGAGCTAGAGGAAAGCTTTAGAGGCCGATGTCGGTCGAGCCTTGAGTTAAGTCCGAGCCTACATAAGCTGCATCGTGACCTCTGTATGAGAATCGTTTCAGACGTATACACACTTCTCATGGCAAGGAGCTTCCGAACCTCAAGATGTCAGTGTACTTATGATCTGGTCAAGTCGTTTTGACACACACGTAGAGTCCAGGCTAATCTCATCTATAGTAGGCGCCATCTAAATAAGGCAAGTCTTACTAATTGTGTTCTAACCGATAGATCATGACTGATGAACCTGGTGCACTTGGCTGCGGGTATAATACACAGGTGCCACGTCTCTTCTTGCTCTCACAGTCAGGTCTGTCCAGAGGCCAGTAACACACACCGTGGTCAGTTGGCCAGTGTTAATGTATAATAGACAGCTCTTTACGGGATAACATCCCCAACTTCGCAGTTGCATCATAGGTCCTGCCGAGCAAGCCATCGTTTCATGAGCTCCAAGCATTCCTTCGGTTTATCATGCGGTGCCTGAAACGAGTCTGCACATTAGCTAAAGCATGCGGAGTACATTCGACCCTTTACCAGATGTCCCGCACCAAAAATTGTCGCGAAAGTGAATATCCCCGAGCTTCGCGTAAGGCCTGCGGGGGCACCGTCGACGTGCCATTCTCGAAGCGGCTGGGCTGCAAACGCATCTTGACCTGTCCACTCAACGGCGAGTGTCATGCGCTCGTTCCCAATCTACGTGCGTTTGATGTGTGACCACGCCTTTTATCCCACGAATAACAGGACACACACCCAGTTGCCAAACCAATCGGTCGCGCCGACGTAAATGAGTGTCCGTACACCTCGTTCTAGCAACGCTTCGATGTAGTACTGCGTCGGGAACATCTCGCCGGGGTTCTGGGCGAATGCAATTTCCACGTTGTCGTTACAACTGCTGAAATTCTGGACGGCTGCGTCCACGCCTAGGGTGCGCCGGATGTCTTCTCGGTTGAGGAAGGCGTCGACAACCCTAATATTAAACGGTAGCGATTAACCATGTACTCGAAGGAAGTGGTTGGCTAGGCGTACGCCATTCGAGGATAACAAAGCGTTTCGTCATACCGGCCATCACTGGAATAGAACAGACGTCAATGAATGGAGATGATGTTATCTTCGGAACGCTAACCAGGGCTTGCTGATGTCATACGGATTATACCCTAAAACTTAATCAGTAAAAATGGAGTGAATCAGGAGGAACAGTTGACCGGTTGCGATCATGGGCACGTAGAGCTCATTTAAGCAAAAGAGACTTGCGGCAAGGCAGTCGAGATAGTTGAAGGAGTCTTCGCAGCCTTTCTTGAACGATGTTTCGCAGCGAGATAGCTGTACCATTGGCCACATAATTCAGGACTCAAGAGGTGATGAAATATGCGGGAGCAAAAGCTCACGCTGTACTTCATCTGAACGCAAGTGCTGCGTATAAACAAGTTCAGTACATGTTCTGCGCTCTCGAGCCGACGGATAATCGAAAGCACCTGGCATCTTGAATCGGAGGAACTGAGATATTCTGACACTGCATCTCGTAGTACGAGGTAATCATAACCGGCCAGTTTGTGATCCCGTTTCCTACGAACCATATGTCAGTGCACAAAAACCTGAGTGGCAATAGGGAAAACAGGATAAGTAAGTACACACCTATCATGACCGAGCTGAGATTGATCGGAACTATTCCTGCCTTCTCAAGCCGCGCATTCTGGTCGTAGACCTCCGCAGCAAATACAGGAATGTAGCGACCCTGATTCCCGTAGTTCAGAGCATATACCACGAGACGTATTGAGTAGACGTACTCCATAAGATTCCCCCGCCATATGGAACGCGCGACCTTTGAGCTTCGGGAAATGCTCGAAGAAGATCGCGACAAACGCCGCAATGTCCTTCGCCGCATCCAACGTATTATCCACGAACTCGCCATGCTCGGCGTATGAGAAGCCGACGCCGATTGGCTGGTCAACAAAGAAGACGTTCGCGTGCTCGTTCCATGAATACGGGTTGTACGTGACATTATTCGGAGTGTTCACTCTACAAGGACCTAGATCAAAGCAAAAGCACAACGTGTGTTAGGCGAGTTGGTTGCCCGTTTCACCTGCAATTGAACAAACCCAGCTCCATGAATAGCCCTGTCGCCGATGAGCATCCGGGCCCGCCGTTAGTCCAGAAGATAACATCGTCTTTCTCAGGATTATCCCTGCTCTCGAAGAAATAGAAGAAGATATGCCTTGCTTCCTTATCGATGTAGCCTGTGTAGGCGCTTATGAAGTTGCTCAGTCACATTAGTCCAGCGATCTGCGGAGGAGCGCATCTTCAGGAACACACCGAACTGATCCATCACAGAAGGATGATTGTTTGATGCGGACGCTGTAGTGTGAGAACAACGGATGTCCGAGCGTCGTGTATCCCGCCGCAGACACGGCGCCGAGGTCCCCTAGTGCAGTGAATACCGCTGCATTGTAAGCGTCTGCCTCTCCCGTGACGCTCTGGTCTAGTTCGTTGCCAGAACGCGTCTTCCGAAGCGCGTCGAAGAGCCTATTCTGATCTTGCGCACTAGACTTGGTGGTTGGCCAGAGAGGCGGCTGCGGCTCACCGAAGGCAAAGGCGACGACAACGAGCACACTCAAACTGAGGAGAGGAATAGAGACCATGTCACCGTTAGCCAGACTGTCGCTCTGACGCATCGCTTATATACCGCGATTCGGAAGAGTTCGAATCTCATGATGCGAATCTGACATTTGTCATCTGGCGTAGCGCCCCAGGAACGCCGATCCGCAGCAAAGCGCAGGAAAGGTTCCAGCCAACCGGCTGCTACAGCAGAGAGAAGGTTGTGGTGCAAACGGAAAGAGTCGGCGCAGTTTCTCTCTGGCGGTGCAAACTGCACATAGACGGAATGACGGAGCCCTGGCGACTTACCTGTCGCGTCACTAGAGTGCCACAACGAACAAATATTTGGTGGTCACGTTGTAATCTACAATTGCGCATATAGTCATGGGCGGCTAAATACGAGCATTCAGAGGGCACTTCAAACATCGCTCACTGAGCAAGACACGACGGCGAGGACGATGTCAAACGCATGTAAATTGCTCCAGAATCTCTTTTTTTCAATATTAACCAAACGTCCAAAGTTTAGGTATGATCAAACAAAATTTCCTGGTTTTCACAGCCAAGCTGCGAACAGAGTGTTTCGGCTGACCTGGTCATCTCCACCCTGTGCATCCAGCTCGTAGATTCTAATGACCCAGCCCAAACCGAGGAAGATGCCACGGAGTGCATGAAATCGCCACCGAAGACAAGGCATCGAACAACTCAGCCATATAGCCGAGTGGTATGTTGCGCACTCCAGGCGGTGACCACTTGATGTCGCCGAAAGATGGGATCGCGGGGGACGCATGTGGAAACTGGAGGATGGTGCATATGAAGATTTGTCATTAAAAATAAATAAAAAAGAATGTACAAATCGGAACGCGACGCGAAGCACTGGCAAACACGAGGTCATATCATGCTCAGAGCCACCCTCCTTTCAGGCATGCTACTACAGTCCCGATGAGTCCGGGTATCGTACCAGACAAAAGTACAACTTACCCTCTGTCATCCTCGGCATCGTAGCAGAACATGTCGGCCGAGACATGCCAGCCGTTCGGCGTGTGATGAAGGGAGCCACGGAGGCACAAAACTTTGCGTGCAAGAAGCCACCACGTAACGCCGATGGCCAAGCGCGACCGGTTGTTCGCGGGGATTGCGACGTCTACAAGTTGAGCGGCGAATCGACGTCGCAAAAGGCGATGAAAGCAGCGTTCGCATATGACGCTTCCTTTATCGCGTGGATGTTCGCGCGTGAGTCGGTCACGACGACCAGCCGCGGCTCTTTGAAGGAGCGGGCGACGTAGTTTGTGAACGACCCGAGCGTAAACCGACCCACAATCGCTTGTGCCCCGGTGCTCGCGGTATATTGGAGTACCGCACGATGTTCGTACGGGCTTGCGGAGATCACACAGACGTCGTTGGGATCGACCGCCGCAATAATTCGTGCCGCAAGCACGAGCATTTCCCAAGTTTTACCAATGTTGATGAGGTGTACTCCTGTGGGTGATGAGCATCCCAGAGGGGATAAATGGAACAAAGACGAATGAGCCGTCAGCTCAGCGTTTCCACACATAGGGGCGCATATGCTGGTCACGGCTCTTGGAGCCAACATGGACTTTTGCTGCGAGGAGGAGGGCGATATCTTCCTCGGTCGGGTTCAGAATGGAGGGCAGATTTGGTGACATTATGAACCTGCCGAAGGGTATCAGCATCATCTGGGACGGCTACTATGCATCCATCGCGAGCTGGGCACTATTCTGCGTGGTTCTTTCACGAGAGCAAGGATTAGGGCAACCAGAGCACTCACCGCCTGAATTTTTCGAGATAATGTCGACCTTCAACAACTTATCAAGACAAGGACTGGATGTCAGTAGTCGCTTCCAGTCCTGATGACTTGAAACAGCGCGCGTAAATCTCCGATTTCCTAGCACTCGGAGACTATAGCGCACACGTGCCGACGAGCGGCTGTGGTGTGGTTCAAAGCCACACTTGCCACATCTCTCCTCTTCTTCAACCATTACGGACTATGGCGCGGTTTCATCCAGCTGCTACAAATCGCGCCAGTCGCGACAGCACCACTCCACACCTTTACATGCCCAGACCGATAGTACCCATGAGCCTCGCAAGGATCGGAGTAAATCAGGGCTCACCGCTATTGTACTGGCAGGGCGGAACCAGACACCAGCTTCGTGTGGCCCGCAACATGGTATTCGAGCCGCGCGACGAACATGGCTCCGTCGTGGGCTTTACCGCGGACGTCTCTGTGTCAGAGCAAGTATGTGTAAGTCGATGCAGTCTTCCGAGGTATTGAAATTTGATTTTCAATGACTTCTGTAGACGTTCTGGGACATGGCAGTTCCACCCACAGCATCGGCTGCACCAACCGTGAGCACGGAATCTATCACTGTGCCACCCCTGTATACAACGAGGAGCGGGATGTACCAGACACAGAGACATGGACAGATGCTTGCCCCCGGACCATATGCCCAGCCGCAATCATCCTGGAAAGGCAGTACCAGTGACCCCCTTCCCGCCACCCAAACCATGGGATTCAGCCAAAGCAATCAGCATGGCTCCATGGCGGGCATCATCACAGATGTTTCCGCATCACAGCGAGTACGCGTAAGTCGATGCGTCCTTCAGAGGCGTGTAGACAGAAACGTTAACCAGGACTCTGGCAGACGGTCAGCAGTGGGTTGGGTCTATCCCTGGCATCCACTGCAACATTCGCAGGTACGGCTGTCGCCACCCCGCATTTCTCGTACGGAGTACGCGGCGGTATGCATCAGACGCAGATGCACGGACACACGGACCCTACCGGTTTGCTCTCCCAAGGACCACATGCCCACCCGCACAGCGTCAGGTTCACCGAAGCGTATGGCGACAATCATGCAGCAAGGACACTGTACCCAGCTGCAACTCAGTACCATATCCGTACTAGAAAAACAAAGAACGGGGCAGAGACACAGCGGCTTTTGTACCCGTCATCCGAGGTCAGCATCCCTATTTGTTTTTCTTGTACATGTATGGCTGAGACGTCATCCTAGGCATTGCATTACAATGCGGGCACACAAAGCGCCCCCGTACAGAGCGGAGGACAAGCACAATCGGTAACCTCCCATGAGATTGCGCCACGCCCTCTGCCAACAATTCGATATGTCCAGCCGAGTACGTACCCTCATCACGGGCGATGTAGGCAGATGACAGACTGACATCGACTGCAGCTGAGGGCACCAGGGCCGAATATGATGCTGCGGCCACCCATAGAGCTCCGCGACCTCAGCGCATCGAGACCAACGGGGCCGGCCCCTACACTCTGGCCGAGTATAGGAGGAGCTACTCGACGACCAAGCGAGTCGCGCCCTACAACCCGCCCGCGGACAGGACAAGGAAACCAAAGGGCAACTCGAAGAGCAGCTCCACGACGTCGAGAAAGAAGTGGGGAGAAAAATGTCTGCGCTGTGCCGAACGGAACAGCCAGTGTAAAGGATACTGGGAGGAAGAGAAACAGCCAGGAGAGAGATGTCGGTGAGTAGTGCTTGATGGATCCAAGAGAGTGGTGGGAGGGCGCTTCTGCAAGGATAGCCTTTTGAGCGAGATACTGAACGAGCCTCTCACCAAAGGCGGCCCAAGCCATAGAGCACGATAAGCATTCCCATACGATCGCGGCTTCTCTTCGGACAATGTCCAGTCCGAGCGTCGACGCTGCCCACGTGCCTGTTATCGCGCCGGCTCTCCTACTCTCTGCCGCATCCGCGTTGTCTTCGGTCCGTGTGCTGACCGTTTTTTGTCATCCAGGCACTGTATCAAGTACGATGAGGAGTGCGTGTACCTCGCACATTTCCCGAATAAAAGGCAGATCCCGCCCATGCCAGAATGGCTCCTTTCCCCGGAGTTCCCAATGGTCCCTGCTACAGAGTATGAGCATCTGCCGGAATATGTCCGCAACGCTCGCGACAGAGGTCTGCGCAAGGAGCTCCTGGGTATCGTCCATATGCATGTATCAGAGTCGTACGTGATTAGATGGATGTACTGACCGGGCCCAATGTCGTACATTGCGCGCTGTAGTGTATGTCCCTTGGTGATATCAGGAACTGGCCAAGTGGTTCTATGCTGGACGTTTTGAACCCTGGAGAGTCCCCGAAGCCGGTGACCAGCAGTTTGAGAGGCTGGCCAAGTTTGGATTCGACGTTGGAAGAGACCAACCATTGCAGTGAGCGACGACGGTTTCAAATCGTGCATAGCACTGAGCTGTGCAGATGACATCGGCAGAAGAATGACAGTCTTGGGCATCACTTGTTAGAACGTAGCTATATACTATTACACGGATACTCTAACATGTCTCTGTTAGTATATCGGTTAGTACATGCGCCTGTCAGGTCGGGGTGATGAACCCCGGAATGCAAACGCGCGAAAGCGGGGTTCGACTCCCCGACAGAGAGTTTTATTTTCGCTGAAATGTGAATCATTTTTCAAAGATAAGGTCACGAACCTCGCCCTTCGCGGCCAAATTGAATGAAGAAAAACATACTGTGGCTTTATAACTGTGCCCGTCAGCTGCACAGTTGCCCGTCCAACCGGACAGGGTGGCTACGAGGATCCGCGCTCTGCGCTTCCTGATTGGGACGTACCGAATTAGGCGCTCGCAGGCGCAAGAAAGGACAATCACGCGTCGCGATGTGAGCGATTTCGTCCTGGGATTGCGGGGATGAAAACTACAATACACAGGCCACGGGTATAATTACATGAGAGTCGTGCAGCCAACACAAGCTGGGGCAGCCTTTATTACTCCTGCTCGCCAACGAACCATCCCGCGCCCCAGTCACTAGCTAAGTCGTCCTGAGGGATGTCTTGTGCTCTTCGGGCTCTGCGGGGGAGCCCGCGCGAGGATCGCCTTGCCGGAACGCCGTATCCGAGCTGTTGTGGGTGAAGCGGATGCGAGCGACGGCTTCAGTCGTGCGCGGCGTCGCGCACGGCGTCGAGGTCGGTGTCGAGGTCGTGGAGACGAAGGGTGTGTATGTGCTCTGGGTCCAGCTTGTCGAGGACACGCATGAGAACACGGGCAGCCTGGGCAGGGAGCACACGCGCGGCGCGGTGGATGCTTCCGTCGAGGGCACAGATGATGAGATGCAGGCGGCCGTCGAAGGCATACAGAGTGACCTCTTGTGCGGCGGGCATGGCGATGGCGAAAACAAAGCCTCGGTAGGTCTTTATATATGTGTCAGGCAGGGCCCCCGAGGCCCGTGCAGCGGCGGGGAGACGATCCCCCCCCCCGCCCAGATGACGTATGCGAAAGGTCGATCATGATGGGTGTCTGTCGTGCTGCGGCGTGCTGCACATGATTTCTGGAACAAAAGAAGTCATTGCACAGTGAATATTGGTACTTGCATCAGTAGGCAGCGTACCGATCCGCCGGCGGCTCCTCCTCGCGCGCCGCGCCCCCGGTGCTTGGCCGGCGGCGGCGCGTCGATGGTGCTCGGCGACGCGCGAGATCGGCGGCAGCGAGCGAGGTCGTCGTCTGGGCAATGCACGCATTTGGCGCCATTGCCAAAAGCGGAGGGTCGGCGGGCGCGCGCCAACGCGCCAACGTCACGTCGCCGCTGCACCGCCCTGCGAAAAGCGGACGGCGGGGAGGCGACAACGGCGGCGGACAGCAGAGGGTCTGCGGGCGGGCCCCGACGCGCTGCGCGCAAGATAGATCCGCGGGGCGGGCGCTGCGCGCAAGACGGTGCCCTGCGGGGACGAGGCGCTGCGCGCCGGCGCTTCGCACAAGATGGCACGACGGGGTCCGCCTCCCCTGCCGACAGAGAGTTGGTATATGATTCGCTTTCCTTTTTTCCCGTCTCGTTCATGGCTTCTTACGAATTATGTATCGCTGATTGTGAGCACAGGATTGAGAATACTTAGTAGATTGGTGCGCGCCGGAGAGAGCCAGCATTTGCATGCCGAGATTACCATGTTACAACCCTCAATGGGGTTGCCATCGTGTCAGAAAGAAGAGAAGAGGCAGTCTGCTCGGGAAGGGAGCAGATTTGATGATGAGGCGACGTGGGTCCAAGTTTGTACAATGCCGGAGGATGGCGGAGGGCGATGTATTTTATGCTTGCGGCGGGGAGACGAACCCCGCCTTCGGCAGCCATGACAGGGTTCGACTCCCCGACAGAGAGTCCTCGACACATATACTATCTGTTTAATCTTTTTCGTGTAGAGTATGCTTTCTCCCGCATTATCTCCAGTTGAGCGAGAGCAGATGGTCGAGACTCGAAAGCACGGCGTCGGCAAGCACCCGAGAGAACGCGGTCGTGCGCCGGAAGTGTGCAAGGAAAAAGCCCGTGAGTACTAATGTACTGTCCGTGTTTGTCTGAGCCTACGACACTTTCTGAATCGAATGTCAATAGGCACTAGGGCCTGAAAGGAGCTGGGCGCGGTTCTGACACATATAAGGTTGTCTCAGTCCGAACAGTAGCATGTCTGTACTCGAGGGATATTGCAACACACGGCAACAATGTTATGAAGCTTATAAAAATGTTCTTGTTGCAAGAGCTGCATGATAGACAACTTTAATTAAGAGTAGTCCAAAAACAGTCCCATGCGCTGAACCACTGGACGGAAGTCCGAATGGATCACGCTACATCATTTTAAGATCGACAACGTCGAAAGAATAAAGTTCATCAGCCACGGTGCATGATGTTCAAGATGAAGTTCATCAAACATAGTACATAAATGAAGAACTTCGAAAGATAAAGTGTATTGGGAGGATGACGCTGCGTGAGAAGCACCAGCTCATGCCGTCTCGACAGCCACCCTCGGCAAGCCTGATCCTTGTGCAGATAAAAACCGCTCTCAAATCGCCTCAGGTTAAACCCATACGGGTGGGATGGGCCAAATATTGGCGGATGTCCGACACTCCGTGTGGGTAATATTGAATATTGAGGCTCCACGCGAGAGCGCGTCTGATTTGAAATTCGGTGGTTCGAATTTGGCAGGCAGTTTTCACACCAGTACCAACTTCCATCGCCAGTGGCAATATTATCTATGGATGAGACCAGCTGGCAGGCAGCTGCTCCGCCGAAGGCGGCATGCTTCCCCCAACAGTCAAGACCCGAGGACACAAGCTTGAACTATATTTGTATCCTTTCTAGACGCCACCCGAAGATTGTTCGCTCCGCAAGTGCGGGAATCACCATGTTCAGTGTGCATAAAAGGCCACTATGCTCTTTATGATACTCCCTCCTCCGGAGCCGTCAACGACCCTTTTCTCAACATGGCGTCCTTGAACCTCAATGGCACATTAGGCGCCCTAGTGATATGTGCGTGGATAATCCTCTTTCTTATCGTTAGATAGCTCTGAGCCGTGATTAGCCGCAATGGTTACATCAGCGTACATTGCCATACGTTTGGTTAGCACGTGAACCACGCTGATTACTGCACAGTCTATACGGTGTCACAACCATCCAAACATATGTCTATTTCCAACGCAGTGGAAGAGATTCGGTGATTCTAAAGAGTATTGTAAGCAAGAAACCTACTGAACGCTCAATGCTGCGATAATTGACTTCGTTGAGTAGATGGCTTTCATCTGGTGTGAACGATGCCCACTGATTCGCATCGAGGATCGGCACTACTGAACATTATTGCAGGATCTTGGATACAGTACATCAAGTGTGCATCTGCCACATGGTCTATACATACGCTGTCACTGAATATGGCAACCTTCTGGCTTTGACTACGGAGTCTTGGTAAACCGATACGCTCCTACTACTTATGGTGCTAACAACTGCCTGAATTTAGGTCTGGCATCGTGAGTGAAGCGTTTATTATGAACACTTTGGCGGATTGACGAGGCATGACAGGGGACCATTCTCGTCACGGTGCGCATTCCCTGGCATGCATTCAGGATGCAACTGAGACGGACGAAACAGGCTATCTCAGATTTGATCGTTCGAAGGTATGCAAATACTGATAATTTCGACTTCATGTGCAATGACTCCTATTCGTCATAGCATATTTTGTCTCCGGATCTGGAGATGTAGGTCAGCGTCAGTACCGCGTGGGCAGTTGCTTACTTCAGATTTCCCGGACCTGCTACAGTCAGTGACAAGAAATGGTTTTACGTGGCCATAATTGTAGGGTTATCTATACAATGCCACGCAAAAGACGCTGAGTCCGTGAATTTTCAGATGGTTTGCTCGCTTGGGGAATTTGGTATGGTCTACTCAACACGATCTGTAGGGGGCATAGCTGATCTGCGGCGTCTCTGATACCAGGGACAATACTGGGTGAGCGATACGCTCATGCGCAACTCGAATGTGAGAATGACAGCAAAGCAGCTTTCGGGATTAGAGTGTGAGATGCCAGATGGTCTCACAAAACGAAAGCGCTGACCTGCTTTTAAGCCAAACCAAGCTGCACGGACAGATCTCTGAACTGCATTCCTTGAGTGTAAGTTCAATAGTCACTCGATATTCGGGATAAATTTGATGTCATTTCAGTCCGAGTTTTACGTTGGTTTGGTCTTCAACGTCATTGCGGACTTCTCGATTGCATGCTCTCAAGTTATACTCCTATGGAAACATCGCAGCAACATTCCGAGGTGTGTACCGCAATTCGATAGCGCTTTTGAAGTCGTACCAAGTGCTGTCGTCACAGGACCAATTCCATTATACGAACACTGATATTATATAGCATCAATACCGGCGCTTTAACGGGGTACGTTGTCTTTGGGACGTGCATACATGTCTCTGACAGCACATAAGTTTGTGTGCACTCCTGTTGGTTATTACGGTGAAATTTCACCGCGTTATCAGCTTACAGCTGTCACTCACTAGCTTTCCCAGTGGTCGTCGATGCCGCATAACCTAGTATACGGGGCAATCTTTAGCTTAATACCTATTCGTACGTGTCTGTCTGAATGTTTGTCATGTTCAGAAATTCACCTCACCCTTTCTATTCTACACAAGTATTGTTTAATGCTCTGTTGGCCACTCTTAATGCAAGACAGAATTTACGTGAAATAGCGAACATGAATGGAGAACTCATCTCGATTCCCTTGTCCATTGTTGGGTCACAACGCCTCTCGTTTCCCTTACCCACTTCGCCTTCATCTTCCACGGTAATCGCACATGGGCAACCGCTCCATCTTGGTCGAGAAGTGAGTGCAGTCATTGTAGTGCATACCGTGTTGCCGACCCATTACAGAAACCTACTATCGTTCCTCTACATGTTTCCAAAAACATCAAGGTCGATCAACTGGAGGATATTGCATAACCATCTATGGAAGGTACATTTACCGTGTATTCTTGTGGTTTGTTCGTTCTTTTTGTGGCGTCATTGCAAGCATTAACACGCTTTTTAGTAGTGTTTACACATCTCTTCATATTGCTTGCGCAGCAGTTCTTTACGGACAGATACACGGCGGGTCTGTTCGACTGCAATATTACAGAAACACCAAACCTGCGCTGTGATGTCAATATGACAGGTCGTGCCACAGAGTGTTCAATCCAGTCCCTATGCCATACTAGTAGATTTGACAGCTTTTTGCCCTGATGTCCACCGGAGATACTGTTCACTCTCGCTAGTATGAAACTACGCCTGACATGAAGCATCGGGCCGATGTCTATGTGACTGATCACAGCCGGCGAATGTATAACTCATTGTCTGACATGCACTGTGGCTTTTCCCTGCACACTCAGCCCTTTTGCATCCCTGGCGTCCATCAGGAAAATGTCGTTTTGGCTTGGCTCGCTTCCTGAGCCTTTTACGTCTTGCTGCCTGCTGTCGCAGCCTTTCGCGCACAGTAAAGGCGAGAAAGCGCCCGAAAGTGGCACGGAAGGCGTCAAAGTGCTTGAAAGCAAATACGACATTCTCCTGATGACTCTGTGGCGGCGCCACAACATGGTTATTCTAACATCGGTCGGTCAAATTACGTTCTCGAATACAATATATGACTGCAACTCTGTCTACTGACTTCTCCGCACACGCACTGTCGTGGGTTCTCAGCTGTGCAAATCCATCCGCATGTCACGTCGGGAGCACTAATCTCAGGCCCCATACGGCTAGCTCATGCGATCGGTGTGTGCAATCGCCGTACTGCGTCGTTTCACTTATGCGGAGTCCGACACCGGGGGGCCAAAAACGTAACGCAAGGGAATGCGAGATAGAGAATATCAAGGTATACACATTTCCCTTTGAGGGTGTTGCAATTTTCTCGACACTTATGTTGACAAGTTCTTTGAATTGCAATTCGAATCCGCGAACTATGGAAGCGCCGGTACTTCTTTCAGGTCTGAATCTGCAAGATTCGTCAAAGCTCATAATCGGACCTTCTGTTAATCCGCCATTGGCTGTGCGAGACCGGTTCAAGACCGTAAATGTAGTCACACATGACTATCCGTCCTGCTCAGTACGGGCGTTCAATTGCCCATCCCGAAGATGTCTGTGGAGCAGGCACCCTCATGCAGGGTGCATCAGGAAAATATTGATTTGACTTGGCGTGCTTCTCGAGCCTGTTAGGGCTTTCTGGCGGCTGTTGTAGCCTTTCGCGCTCAGCAAAGCCGAGGAAGCGCCTAAAAGCGACGCAAAAGGCGCAAAAGCACTCAAAAGCAAAACCAATATCCTCCTGATGCCTAGCTGTGCTCCGTTCTCCCGTTATCTTACCGGAATGAATGAAACATGTGAAAATCTGGGCTCTGTCTGTTCCTGTCGATTGTCAGTCAATGGCCTCATGAATTCACACCCTCCAGCCAGTGCTCCCTTATAAAAGCTGTCGTTTTAGGCTGTTATCTCATTAAGACTACCTCGGACTTTACGAACACATCACTCAGAGCAAACCAAAAAAGAATACTGTTTCTGGAGACATGAATCTTCTCCCCGAGATCTCTTAGTAAGAACATTTGTCTGCTAGTATCGGGAGCCTTTTATCCTGACCATGCTATTATGCAGTGCACCTGCTGATTGCATTGCGCGGACTGAAGCACAATTCGCCTGCAAAATTCCAACACCTACCAACGTTCGTCTGCCCGTTACACCTCATGTCGATTCTAACGCACAGCACTACGATATTACAGCCCCAGTCCACAATAGACGTCGCACGTCTTGTCATCCGCGAGTGCTTCTCCAAACTCAATATCGTCCTCCTCTCCTACCCACGCGACGCTGAGCTTGAATCTCGCGTACACGCCGCGGTGCAAACCTGGGAAGATAGCGCGCTCGCGCTACGCTACGTCCCCACCGCGCTGGCCTTCATCACCACCGCGTATGCACACCTCTCAAGCATTGACCTCAAGATACAGCTCGCGCTGTTCGTCGTCCTCGCAACCGCCCTCGACGAGCCCGCGATCATGCATGCGCTGCCCTCGCAGGACTTCCATGCGCGATTCTGCGCGGGGTCTGTCGGGATGGAGCATGATATGCTCGGGCAGCTAGTGGGGGTGCTGGAGAAGATGCCAGAGTTCTATTCGCGCTATGCGGCGGCAGCGATGGGTGCAGCGGCGCTGCAGTTCGTGAATGTGTCAATTTTGGAGAACGAGTCTCGCGATGTGCGGTTGCACGCGGATGCGAAGGCGTTTGTTGAGTATCGGAGGGTACGGAGCAGCGTCGCGGAAGCGTACGCGCACTTCGTTTGGGAGAAGGCGAGGTTCCCGGACGTTAATGCATATGTTCAAGCAATTCCGTACGTCGCCATCCATCAAATTCCCGATGATTTTATCTCATTACGACATCTGATTGCAGCGATGCTATCCTGTTCATCGGCTATCTCAAGCGAGTGATCCTGCTTTCCTCGTTATCATCCCTCTGACCGGTGCCATCGTAGCGACGTCCTGTCCTTCTACAAAGAAGAGCTTGAAGGCGAAGTGGGCAACTACGTCGGCGACCGCGCGCTCGTGAGCGGCAAGTCCTCGCTCGAGACGCTCCGCGAGGTTATCGACGAAGCTGCCGCGGCGTCCGACCGAATACATAAAATACTGGGAGACGGCGAGGCGCGTGATGCGTGGGACGCCTTCGTAACAGGCGGTATAGCGTTCCATGTCATTGATCCCCGGTATAGACTGCAGGAGGTGCTGGGGACACAGTACCAGTGAGGCCGTCGGATCGGCATTTAGACATTATACTTGTTTGCGACATTTTCGCTGTACCTTAGATTGCATCAGCGGACCGTTTCCCGAAATGTTAGTTTATACATGCCTAGCCTGTCACAGAACAGAATACACCATTTGCAGAACTGCTGGTTTGCTCAATGAAAGCGTGTCGAATGGAATAACTTCGTGGGGAAGAAGCGTCGATGCATGAGATTGGGCTTCGTTGTGCACGATGATATATACACGATGAGACTCTTGGTATACGAGTGAGAGGGTTTGGAAAAGAAGCACAAGTAGATCATCTAACAGAGCGGAGAGAAGATTTACAGCTGTACGCGCGACATGCCTTCATGGCCTTAGCTTTAGGAGATTGCGCAACGGCCGGCTGCGCTTCCTGAGTCCAGCCTCGAAACCTTTAACTGGTCCGCCTGCCTCGATATTTGCGCCTGGGGAGCCCGAGGAGGAATCATCCGAGGGACGGCCTGATGCAGAAGCGTCAGCGCAAGGAGCTGTGTACGTGGGGACAGCGGGGGGCGGACTGGCGCGGGCGGAAGACGTCCTTCAGTGTCGTGCGTTTGGGCGTGCCCGCAGAAAGCCGCGGAACTTTAGAGTACACACGAGACGGGGTCTCGAGGAGGACGGCTGCCGAGGTGGCCAGCATCGCAGATGACGAAACATGTGCGGGGTGACTGGCGTCGTAGGTGACGCGGTATGGGCACGGCCAGTGTTCGACATGGTATGGGTGCGTTTGCGAGCGGCGATCTTGGAGGACGGCACGACGGGCTGCGAGGACAGGGTTACCTGGCCGGTGGCTGGCGGTATGCGCGAGGTGGAACTGACAGACTTCCCAGTAGGCGTCGGTAAAGAGGAGGCCTGGGACGAGTATTTGACGTGGACCATATCCGGATTCGGTGTCTCGCAAGAGGCATTCGGAATATTCTAATGCCCAATCGAACACGGCGACGGAGTTTTTGCATCGCGAACAGATAGCACGCGAGAGATGGGTCTGGACAGAGTATCCTCCATGTTTCATAAGTGTCAGGCACGAATGAGATTGCCCCGGGGTACAAATGTCCAGCAGCCACCACACCGAAATACGATATCATCCATCGCGCCAAAAGTAACGGCGTCGCTCCAGAGTCCTACATGTACATTGAACGGGTTGACTTGGTATATATCATAGGCCGCTTTTCAGCGGTATCATTGCACAACAAGATGACGCTCTGCGACATGACCTCTGTGAGTGCGGGGCACACTCCCACTTCAAAGTTGTTCCGATATACTCCTATGCACATCGTGCACGCGGATGCGGGCGACCTATCTCGCGCGCTCACAGATCCTCCTTCGCCAGCCACCGCTTCACAAGCTCCAGCGACTCCAGCGGCTTGTCATACGGCACCTAAAAGCCACATCTCAGACATCTGAATTCGCGGGACGCAACAGCTAGCTCACCATATGCCCCGCGCCGAAGATCGTCGCAAACGTGAACGGCCCCGCACTGCGTGTCAGCCCCGCGGCCGTGCCATTCACTTCCCACTCGCGGAGCGGCTGCGCGACGAACGCCGCCTGGCCCGTCCACTCCAGCCCCAGCGTCATGCGCTCGTTCCCGACCTGCGCGCCTCAGCCGTCGTCCCGCCACGGCAGAAGCAGGCCGCGACTCACCCAGTTGCAGATCCAGTCGTTCGCGCCGACGTAGATGAGCGCGCGCACGCCGCGCTCGAGCAGGGCGGCGATGTAGTACTGTGTCGGGAACATCCCGTCCCAGCGCGCGTGGAACGCCGCGTTCACGTCGTTGTTGCAGCTGCTGAAGTTGCCCACGGACGAGTCGACGCCGAGCGTGCGCCGGACGTCCTTCCGATCGAGGAACGCGGAGATCGACCTGGAGGAGGTTAGCAAGCAGTGCGCTTCGGGGATTACGGCGGGCGCACTTGGTAACGGGGTAGCAGAGAGTCTCCTGAATGGGGCCATCACTGCAAGAGGAGTTAGTAACGGGTGACGTTAGCGGAATCACAGACGGACCAGGGCTTGCTGATGTCGTACGGGTTGTACCCTGCAGTCCGGTCAATGGTGCGCAGTCATAAAACGGCAAGAGACGTACCGGTGGCGAAAAACGGAGACTCGATTTCGTTCGAGCAGAACAAGCTTGCGGCCTCGCAGTCGAACTCATTGAACGAGTCGTCGCAGCTGTTCATCCACTTTTCGCAGCGGGACAACTGCACGCGGCAATAGATCAGTAATTGCGGAGAATAGCTCAAGTTGGATGACGAACGCTTTGCTTCATCCGGACACAAGCGCTAGGGGCCAGTCAGAAGACGTCTAAGTGGTGGCGAAGAAGGGCGAACCTGACATCCTGAATCGGAGGAACTGAAACGTTCTTGCACTGCATATCGTAGTATGACCCCACCATAGTGGGCCAGTGCGTGCAGCCATTACCTGAGATCCATTGGTGTGAATGTTATCTCGCCCTGCAAGCCTACGATCAGCTACATACCTATCATGACAGAGGTGAGGTTCACAGGCTCCAGACCAGACGCCTCGAGCTGCGCATTCTGATCAAAGATCTCGGATGCGAAGACGGGGATGTAGCGGCCCTATGGGTGGTTACATGTCGACACCACAGTAACGTGCAGTCGATATTGGAAGACGTACCCCATAAGACTCGCCCGCCATGTGGAACGGACGGCCCTTGAACTGAGAAAAGTGCTCAAAGAAGATCGCGACGAACGCTGCGATGTCCTTCGCAGCCTCCTCCGTGGTTTCAACAGACTCGCCGTAGTCCGCATACGAGAAGCCAACGCCGACGGGCTGGTCGACGAAGAAGACGTTTGCGTTCTCGTTCCACGAGTACGGGTTGTGAGTGACGTTGTGCGGGCTGTTCACTCTGCAAGGACCTGCGGTGTCGCACGCGCGTGCTGTGAGATTTGGACGCCATGTTCAAAGTCAATATTGCACATACCCAGCTCCATGAATAGTCCCAGCGAGGAGGAGCATCCGGGTCCACCGTTCGTCCAGAAGATGACATCGTCCGTTGACGGGTCGTTCCTGCTCTCAAAGAAGTAGAAGAAGATATGACGGGCCTCTCTGTCGATATACCCCGTGTAGGCTCTGGTGATCCAGCCTCAGTGACTGCCCCGTGCAAACGCGCCTATCGCGGTGCTCACCGCGCCGAGCCGTCGCAGAAGGTCGACTGCTTGATGCGCACGTTGTAGTGCGGGAAGAGCGGGTGCGCAAGCGTCGTGAACTCCTCCGTCGACAGTGCGCTCAGATCCTCGAACGGCGTGAACAGCCCTGCGTCGTACGCCTCAAATCCAGCGCCGAAACTGGGGGCGGTCTTCACGGCGTGCTGCGGCTTGGCGAACGAGCCGGGGATCCTGGGCTGACCTGCGGGGTTGAAGAACGGCTGCTGGACACTGCCGCATGCGATGGCGGCGAGCCCGAGCACGCTGAGGACGCGAGGGGAGAACATGGTGCCTGAGGCGTGCGGGGTCGCGCTCGCGCGTTCAGAGCTTATATAGCGCCCCTACGTCGGCAGCCAAGTATAGACGTGATAGAAGTCGACGTGTGCAGCATGCGGCGCCGCGCTCCCGCCCGTTCCGCCGTCAACGTGCGCAGCGATGCACTGGTCCACTAGTACTCCCTGCGTGACCACGAGGGTAGCTCAGGAAAAGTCCAAGGTCATTGACTCTAGTGAGGAGGAACTGCATCTTCATTCGCGCACACAGGGACAGCCAGATCGCTCAATACAGTCGCAGCATTTTACAACTAGGACTACATCCCACACGATACGTCGTGGAGCCTTTTTGAGCCGTGCTTCACGGCCCGCCAGCGAGCGCAAGGATATTCGCCACGGCTTGCTCCGCCGCCGACATCAGCGTTCCGTGGGGGTTTCCAATAGGTAGCGAGGGTATCATAGAGGCATCAATCACGAACTAGAAACACGGTGCAATGAAATCAGCGCAGGGCGCGAGGCGGATGGATAGGTACTGACCAGATTGTTTGTGTTGAAAACCTTGGCGTTTTCGTCGACGACGGCGGTCGCTGAGCTAGTGCCCATCTTGGCCGAGCCTACCCAGTGATTCGAGCACATCGTGCTCTACATATGCACATGTGAGTCAAGAGTCCCCAATGGTCGTGAGGATACTCACCGGGTCATAGAGGTCCACTACCGAGGGCACAATTAACGCCACCAATCTGCACTAGTTGAATGTTACACTCACCGTATTCCTCCAAAGTCATACCAGAGTCGGGAGTGATCATCGTCAGGTCGGGCACTACGCGATGCCGTCAGCAAGGAGCGTTCTGGCACCAAAAAGCTCTCACCTGAAGGAAGGGTCGAGACGACGTCGCTCAGGGCCTGCAGGAGGATCGTTTTGTCGATCGGATCTGTCAGCCACGGGTTCTCCAGTGCCACGGCATTGAGGCCCGCAGTGACACCAATGCGCCCACGCGAGGTAATACCAGACGAGCTGCGAGCCAGAATCAGCATGAGATAGTGAGCGGGGTCCCGTCACACTTACAGGTACACTGTGATCGTGAAGATTTGGCTATAGCACAAATGAGCAAGGCGCATGCGCAACGAACATGCAGAAGTCAGCCCACCTGGCATTGTACGGGAGCGTGGTGTTCACAGAGGCCGCACCGGGACGCACGGTGCCTTGAGCCTGCCGAGCAGTCAGCACGCACACTCGGCCATGGGACACGGATGCGTACATAGCGTTGGATGCCGTCGGACCCTTCGTACGCGCGCCAGAAGTTCAATCTGAAGCAACGTGTCAGCACTGAACCAGGCCGATTTGGGGCGATCTACGCACTTCGGCGAAGCACCCGCAAACACGCCAGACTGGCTCGCAAGATATTGCGCCGCATCCGCCGGACGGGGGTCCGTCCACACATCCGCCCAGTTGTCATATGCATCGATGCTCGGGTGCGTGAAGACCAGCTGCGCCGTCTCGATTCAGCATCACCCACACCCGCTCGCCAGCGCACTCACATTGATCGACGGGTTGTCCGACACGTTCATGCCGACCGGGAGGTCGATCCAGTCGCTCTGCGGGGGCATGTTCGCCGCGACGGCCGTGTTCCCCTGCACGGTCTGGAGCATGTCCGTCGGGCCGATGCCGCTCTGGAAGAGGATGCGCGGGGTGCCGAACGAGCCCGCGGAGAGGATGACGCGGCCGTTCGGGTTCAGCGGGACGTACCCGTTCGGCCCAATCGCGGTGTTGTTCGTCTGCACGCCGAGGATCTGCGAGCCGTTGCGCACGACGCTGCTCACCAGCGTGTAGTCCTTGTACACAAAGTTCGCGCGCTGGTTCGCGGTCTGGAGGTACGTCGCGACGACGCCCCCGCGCTTGCCGTTGATGAACTGGGGAGCACGGCGCATTCAGGTCAGGTTCTGTACGCGGCGGACGAGGTGCGCAGGACTCACGTCGAATGCAGAGTACCCGTAGACGTGATCCTTGGAGTCGGGGCTGTCGTTGATGGTGGCCTGGTAGTAGCCCTGGGCATTCAGCAGCTGCATAGCAACCTGTGCGGATTGTTCCAGGTATCGCTCCCCGTCCGTGGAAGGATGGTCAGTGCCCGGCAAACGCTGGGTCATTGCGCTTGTATAAGTCTGATGGTTGCTCCAGCTACTAGGCCAGCCTCGCGCGGTCGAGAAATCTGAGTCTGCCGGGTACCAGTACAATCTGTATGTGCCGTAAGAAACCATCGCCTAGGATCTGCGAGCAGGGTACGCACGCTCCGTTGACGGATGTCCCACCACCGAGCAAGCACCCGGCGTAGAATGTGACGTCTGGATGGAGGCGCTTCAGATGATGCTGGGCGGAAATGCGCTCCGCTAACCTGTGCACCAGTACCACGGGTCGGGGTCATTGAACATGGACTCGAACAGGCCCGGGATGTCGAATTTGGTCAACTGGAAGCTCGTCAGAGCTGCACTCCACAGTCAGAGTGCACTTACATTTGTTCCCTCCGCCCAATCAGCAACATAGGTACCACCAGTCTCGCCAGTGCTCGGCCCGCCACGTTCCAGAAGCAGCACCTTTTTGCCGTTTTGCGACAGACGATCCGCGGCGATGATACCGCCGGGACCCGCGCCGACGATAATGTAATCATATGGAGTCGCCTAGAACTCGTTCGCAAACCGACAGAGATAACAGAGTGGACGCAGGCACTCACCGACGCCGTTGGGGGCGAAACGGGGGTGGTAGTCGTGGGACTGGATGTCGGTGGTGCGCTGGTCGGTGTGCCTGGGTTGCCGTTCAGGTAGTTATTGTAGTTCGCGTTCTCCGCCTGGCCAAAGTTCTCTCCAAAGAAGCCGACTGTTCCGTGGCTGATCAGACCAGTAATCAGGGGACGCGGATGGGGACATACAATCTGTGTGTTCGAGGAAGTCACTCTCCGGGTCCGACGGTGTGTCGACAGCGACGTTAGAGTAGGCCCATGCAAGGACACCGGTGCTGCCGAGGGGAATCCCTCCGCCTTCCCAGGCTTGTGTGGCAGATTGTGAGACACTTCGCAGGGCGTTCCACAAAAAATAGGCACGCACTGGTGCAGTTCTGGCACCGGAAAACCCACTTCCAGTGGGTAGAGTTCACGTAAGAGGAAGGAAGACTTGTGAGTGTCGGTCCGTCGTATTCGCTAAATCCACACCGTGAGTCATATACAAGCGGAAGACAGCAAGAAGTACCGACGTTGGCTGCACGTAATCGCTGCATGACAGAAACCGTCAGTACAGCGCTCTGGATGGGTGCGAGGGCTCACTAACGTTGCATAGCGCGTGGAAGCGACGATCGAGGTTTCGTACGGCCACGCAACGAGAAGCAGGTCGCCAATCATCGCTCCTCCGAGCGCCAGGCCGATCCATTCTGCTGTCAGCGGCGCAACAATCTCGCCAATGAATTCGTCGGGGTATGTGCCACTGGAGGACGGCTCGGGGAAGACCACTCCGTACGTAACGCCATAGACGGGGTCCGTGATACCGTTGAAGACGAAGCCATTCTCGGGGTCTGTGTAGCTCGAACCACTCTGCGCGAACACTGCGTCGACAAAGTCCGGTTCAGAAGCGTGCTTTTCCGCGGCCACGAAACGGAAGACGTACCAGAGCCGACGAGAGGCAGCAACGCTAGGAGGAGCCGGCCAAACATCGCGACGAAATGCGGAAACTCTCCGAGGCAGCAACGCGTCCGGCATCCAGTATTTAACACGACGCAGGAGCGTCCGTGCTACGTTGCGAGCGAAGAACATCCGAGTATGCGCGGGGCGGCACGCGAGGGATCGCGTTAGCTGATTGTCTCGTGAGCTTCGAATGCCTGCGCGCGCTGTGCCTGAGCGACGGAATGCACAGGGATACAGACACACCCGAGCGTCGTACCAGCAGAGAGCCGTCGGGCGGTATGATGCGGAAACAAGTCGGAGCCGACGGGTCGCTCGTGACCACGCTGCGAGGATATGTTGCGACACCCTGGGATGGCATACTACCGAGGAATAAACGTCGACGCTTGGACATGGAGTAGGGCGAGCGAGGCCAATAGCAAACTTGCGTGCTCCCGGGGTGGCCATGACGCTCCCCGTCAAGCCAATCTGCCGCCCGATATTGCCCCGATCTAATGCCTGGAGACGCGCCTGCTTCTCGGATTCGTGCCAGACGGGCCCCGCACTTCGTTGAGTGGAGGCATGGACGCGACGCAGACTGTTTCCCCATGGGGCTCCACGCCGCACCGGACGCTGTGTGGAGGAGCAGGGACGGTCATCAAAGAATGTGCTGCAACCTCGGAGGTGTTGCAACAGCGGGACCTTTACCGCGCTCGATATAAATCAAACGTATTCTATAG
This sequence comes from Obba rivulosa, assembly GCA_001687445.1. Classification (NCBI taxonomy): domain Eukaryota; kingdom Fungi; phylum Basidiomycota; class Agaricomycetes; order Polyporales; family Gelatoporiaceae; genus Obba; species Obba rivulosa. The sequence continues at coordinate 61,086 of KV722426.1, read as the reverse complement.
TTAGAATGCATTGTAACATCGTTCCTGATGTGCACATGTCGTAGCGCGCGCAATTCACCTGCTGATTTGCAGTCCACTCCTCGGTTATCCGCTATTTGACCGCGTGACTGTTTGGACTTCGCACGCATAGTATCTTTCTAGAGAACGTGCGTCGCAAAATGCAGTACCATTGCAAATGTAGGAAGGGCTCGCGATGACTTTTGTGCAACAACATGAGACACAGGGAAAGAGACAAGTGGGGCCTGGCGTTTGTTTGGCAGCGGCCTCTGATCCTAATATGACCACACAACGGCAAACAGCCTCCCTTCGTGATCAAGATTACCGGCGGATGCATTTCATGATCGAACACGGGCGCACTCTATCCATCCGTCGGTTCTCCATTCCCCCAATCATTCGCCTGATGAATGTAGGGTGACGGAGCCCGACGACTGCCACTGTTGCACAGTTTCACAGAGAGGAATCGTGGAACGGCGGCGACCCCAGGAAATGACGACTGTGCATTGTTCTCTGCGTTAGGAACGTTTCGTGCCTTGACTGAGTATGTATATGTGCTCTTCTAGACGGATCCTAGAGTTGGAGATGGTTGTGGTAATCTGTATCCATGCTGTGTTACCCGAGACGAGCCATGCCTGCTCTGCACGGGCAGGTAGCTGCCTGACAATGTAGTCTATCGCTACACCCCCGCCAGACCCAGCTAAGTAATTCCGATGCTTGTGAGTCGAGGATGGAGCTCGCGGGACCAAATGGAGGCAGCTGCATATTCCAGGGCGGGTTTGCCACGTGGCCCGCACGGCTACGGCGTCGGGACGATGTGCGAGCAGCCCTCGTTGTTCTCCCTCTGCCTGGTTGGCCTCCCGCGGTTACAGGCTCGCTCCCGACCAGAGTGACGCCTCATACCACTCTGTCTACTCCTCCTCTACGACCACGACCAGCGTGACAGTCCAACGTGCCCCTCCTTTGCCTTTTCGTCTTCAACTTCCCGGTCATCCCGCCCCATCGACCCGCCCCGATCTCTGCGCATCGGCGTTCTCTGTGCCATATACTTTCTAATTTCAGTGATCTTCGCACGATATCGACTGGGGCATGTCTGCGCAAGCGTCGTCGTCCCCGCCCGCAGGCCCGTCGAGCGCGGGCCCGAGCACACAAAATGGGCGGCCATCTCTGGAGAATGGTAACGAGCAGAACAGGTGCGCAGCTCTCCTTTATTTACGGCCGTCAGCATCTGAACCTAAGTCTGCGTTCCAGTGTAGTGATCAAGGTTGGGATGCTGGGCGATTCACAGATAGGAAAGACGAGTCTCATGGTGAAATATGTGGAGGGCCATTTTGACGAGGACTACATCCAGACACTCGGTGCGCCGCCCCGTCTCTCGTGACCCGAGTGGCAGCTGAGCTGAATGTTGCGTGTGACGCGCAGGCGTGAACTTTATGGAGAAGACCATCACCGTGCGGCGGACATCGATCACGTTCTCGCTGTGGGACCTCGGCGGGCAGCGCGAGTTTGTCAACATGCTGCCGCTGGTTTGCAACGACGCGGTCGCGATTCTCTTCATGTTCGACCTCTCGCGCAAGTCGACACTGAACTCTGTCAAGGAATGGTATCGACAAGCACGGGGATTCAACAAGGTGCGTTGTCTTGTTGCCATGCCCCTTCGCCAGTACGGGTAGGCGGAGTGGGCTCTGAGATATCACTGAGGCGTGCTCGCCTTGTCGGGTGGTTAAAGTGCCTGTCAATGATGTCTCGCTTATGACGGCATCAACCGGTCCTTCAGCGAGCAGTCCAGCCGATTCCGGCCATTCCTAGTAATGAGAAGCGACGTCCTGACTCACTCGCACACCTTCACAGACCGCAATCCCGTTCCTGATAGGCACCAAGTTCGACACATTCGCGACATTCCCGCGGGACGAGCAGGAGGAGATCACGAAGCAGGCGAAGCGGTTCGCAAAGGCGATGCACGCGTCGCTCATCTTCTGCTCGACGTCGGCGTCGATCAACGTGCAGAAGATCTTCAAGATCGTGCTCGCGAAGGCGTTCGACCTGAAATGCGTTATCCCCGAGATTGACGGCGTCGGGGAGCCGATCCTCATGTATGTCGACGTATAGCCCTCGCCGGCGAGGACGCCGTGCTAGAGTCTGGTGTCTGGACCCGAGGATCTTAGACGGTGAGGGAAGAGGAAAATCAAACAGGTATGTAGGTGTGTTTGTATTGCCTGTGGTGGGACCATGACCTAGATTCTTGCGCTTTGGTGTGTAGGGCTGTCCCCGGGACGTACCAGTGCGAAGCTTGCAAGACCGCCGTGGCAATGCAGACATCCGCTGCACACGTGCCGTTTGCACCCTCCCTTCGCGTGTGCTCACGGGAGGATCAGACTGTCGGACAGCAGAGTACCACGCGCATTTTCCCAAGCTAGTTTATTCCCTTCCGTTCCCTCGTATAGCCTGGCTTCCACATCCTACACCGCCGACGCGCGATGTCTTCTACCTTCATTCTCATCGCTCCGCATCTTCCATTCGTGTCCTGTTGTCGTTATGTCTGTTCGCTGCACATCCACTCCACGTTTACCCGCTCGTCGTTTGCATACCTATATAATGTCGATCTGCTCTTTTGCCACAGCGTCTCTGGTCTGCTGATTTGTTGCTGCGTAGTCGGGACCACCCAGGAGATAAGTATACCGTAGGCTCGTATAGGCTTTCTTATGTATAGGAGGCGCTTCGTCCAAGGTTCCGTCATACACGCCCCGAGTTCAGTCGGAGGGAGCTAGTCGAATAGTCGCGCGTGGCCTTCTCCGCGCGGCCATGCGTCCGGAATGTCCCCATGCTGCCAGACAAACTGCGACACTTATCGCTCTGGCCTCGAACGTCATGGCACCGAACATGTCTTTGCGATAACAGCTCGGAGATAGAAGGAAGACAATAGCGACGATTCTCGACCATACCTCCTGAGGACCCGCGCGACGCTGCATTCCGCGGCAATTTGACTCTGCTCGGAGCTGCTCTTATGACCTGAATTTTGCTCTGCCGGTCTCGCTGTCTTCGCCTGCACAGCTCTGGTCGACTGCGGCGGGCTCTGTGCGGCGGCTGTGTGCAATGCAGCGGGATATCATCTGGCTGGCGTGCATATGCTCGCTTCTGATAGGACAAGGCGCCGCTGATACCTTCCCCGGCGAACGCACGAAGACACGCAGCGTTGCACTCATTCTGGGCAGCGGCGCGCATGGCCGCACTTGATCACTTGATCGTCTCGGCGAAACTGGCTTGGTCCACAACTCAGTCGGATTCGTGTTCCTCTCGAATCCGCCGCCGCGCTTCGGGGCGGCGTGTCGCGCGGAGGTGCAGCCTGCGAATCCACTCGTCGCTCGCAACCCGGTCGCCGTCGCTCCGAATTCCGCAACTGTTAGGCCACGGATTGCACACTCCAGGAGCATCTTTCCGGTGGTCTTTCTGCGACCTCTCATCATCCGTCTGGTGCCAAGGGCGACGTATCACTGCTTATCATACGATTTTTCAGACGAAGATCGCTTCCGTACCATTCTGGTCGGCAGCTGCATCTCGCGGATGGCAGGTACAACGTGCATCGAGATGGCTATCGCTGGCCTGGTCGGGCGACCCGCTGGGACTTCTAGCGGTCTCCGCTGATCAAATGCAGCATCCATGCGCACCTTCCGCCTCTCAGGGGCCTTGCGCGCTGCTGCCCTCGCGACCATGTGCTAGGACGCCAGACACGCTCAGCACACGCCGGGCCTGCCGCATGGCACTCCGGCGCGTCCTCCTGTGTGTCCTCTCGCGGCGGCAGCCCTTCTTGGAGAACCGCTGCAATTTGTTTCGAGATCACAAGATGTCGTATGTCACCCGAGGACCCGAAGCACAGTACAAAAGCCCCCGCGAGCACGTCCTTCGAAGGTTGCCCGCTCACGGCTGCTTTCGACGCCCTCGCCTCGGCCCTCTTGGACACTCGCCATGGCCCGCTCATCCGCTGCCCAAGTCCTCCTGTCTCTGGTTGCTGCGCTGCTCGCCGCGGTCGTCGCCGTCAGCGCGACGCAGGCCATGCAACGTCCTGCGGAGTACAAGGACGCTGCGCGGCACTATGCGACCGGCAGCCCGAAGCCCGAGTCTATTCACAGGAGGGCGGGGGAGTACGTCCAAGCGGCGTACTTCACGAACTGGTGCGTAGCGGCTATCTTGGCTACTGCTTCTATTTATACTAAGTCTGTCGATTTCCCCGCAGGGGCATCTACGGCGCCAACTACCGTTCGTCCTTCTCTTCCCGCTTAACGTACCTTTAACTGACATGAGCTAACAGAGCCGTCGAATGTCACGCCATCCCAGCTGACGCATCTTCTCTACGCATTTGCCGACGTGTCTCCTGACACCGGTGAGATTGCGCTAACGGATAGCTATGCGGACGAGCAGGTGAGGCAGCAAACGCCAGGTTCTTCTGACCCACAGATTGACGAGAAAATTCAGAAACACTTCCCTGGAGACTCTTGGGACGAGACCGGAAACAACCTTTACGGTTGCCTGAAGCAGGTATGTCTCGCGCAGACACGCTGCGTATCGCCATCGCTGACAGGTGGCGCAGTTCTACCTGATGAAGCTCGCCAACCGGAACCTCAAGGTCCTCCTCTCCGTAGGCGGCTACACCTACTCGCAAGACGGGCACTTCAGCTTCGTGACCGACGACTCCCTGCGCTCCGCCTTCGTGACCAGCGTGGTGAGCTTCGTCGAGAACTTCGGCTTCGACGGCATCGACATCGACTTTGAGTATGCGGACACGCCGGCGCTCGCGCAGGGCTTTGCGGACCTGCTCACGGAGCTGCGGACCGGGTTCGACCAGCTGGCGACGCAGAAGGGGGATACCGTGCCGTACCAGATCACCGTGAGTTCGAGACTGGTGCAGGCGCGAGGGACGCACCGGAGAACTGATCCATTTGATCCATTCATGGCCAGGTCGCTGCGCCGGCTGGATGGGACAACTACCAGTACTTCCCAGTGAAGCAGATGGACGAGGCAATTACTTACTGGAATCTGATGGTCAGTGCCTTGCGGTGACACAATGATCATGTCTCAAAAGGTTCTGTAGGCCTACGACTATGCTGGATCTTGGCTCAATTGGGTGAGTGAGATATGACTTTAAGGCGTGTCTCAGTCAACTAACCCGCGGGGCAGACGGATAACCAAGGTCAGCTGATCACAACGAGACTCCGATGACAGATCCTTACATGACTGGACAGCGAACCTCTATGACGGCGTTCGCACTAATGTCTCGACCGACAAGGCTCTCACGTGGTATGTCCAAAATGGTGCAACTGCGAGCAAAATGACGATGGGTATGCTTGACGAATCTCTTCCCCGCCATGATATTCATTCTCGTTAGGTATCCCTCTCTACGGGCGTGCCTTCGAACAGACACAGGGTATTGGGTTCCCTTACAATGGAGTAAGCCGTGGTCTCTCCGCGCCAGCTAGCTGTGACTGACCTAAGCCGAACTAGATTGGTCCCGGCACTATACAAGCTGGAATCTACTCGTACCAGGATCTGCCTCTAGCCGGAGCATCAGTTTTCGAGAACCACACGGACGTGACTAGCTACTCGTACGACTCGACCAAGCAAGAGCTTGTGTCTTACGATACCCCCGACATCGTCACGACGAAGGCGCAATATGTCATGAAGAACGGCTTCGCCGGATCCATGTTCTGGGATGTAAGTCAACTCTACTCCACCAGCAAGAATGCTACTGACGGACACCACCAGCTGTCGACGGACAAAGTCGGCGCCGACTCGCTCGTGGGCACGACAGCGGAGGTCTACGGAAACCTCGACTCAACCCTGAACCACATCGAGTGAGCGCGCTCGATACGGTCTGCGCTCCTCGGCTGACATCTACGCCCCGCAGCTACCCCGACAGCGAGTGGACGAACATCGCCAACAACATGGGCCAGTCGAGCGGCACGAGCAGCACGTCCAGCGCCCCAACGCCGACGAGCACGTCGCCACCCTTGTCCGGCCAGTGCAGCGGCGTATCTGCCTGGAGCGCGACTGTAAGTCCCGTGATATTTGACTTGGCAGACGTCTCACGGATGGCATAGGCGACGTATGTGGGCGGAAATGAGGCGACATACAGTAAGTGCCTCGCACCGGACATGCAAGATGCTGTTGCTGACGGACCGTACAGATGGCGACCTCTGGACCGCCAAGTGGTGGACCAACGGAGATACTCCGGGTGGCCAAGCTGGTGTCTGGACTGACGATGGGGCATGTTAAGATTATGATGTTGTATAGTCGGCTGGTCCCGCATGTAAGACCGCACGAATGTCACACTATCTTGGAGGGCTCTGCATTCACGATGCATACGTTGATGTACAACACGAGATCATTGACACGCTGAAAACGTAATAACTTGGGATCGAGTCGTTCTACAGATACAGTGAAGAACAGAAGATAACCGAGTTCGGGCGCTCGAGCATCTCCGATGCCTTCTCGAACTTTTCTTGCAGCTCGGTGTTCCCGATCACTTTTGCGGCTGAGCTCATCTGCCGGATGAGCTCTTGGAGACGCCTGAAGACGCGGATCAGGTTTCCCTCGAATTGATCGGTGAGCTACAGAGGTGTGTCAACATGAAAGCCGACGAGATTGAGTAGTTAGACCGAAATACCTTGCAGATGTCAGCGAATGATGCTCCCCTGCACCATTGCACCACGGCATCCATGAGCTCCACCTTGAACGACTGGACATATTCGTCCTCGTTCACAGTAAGCTTAGATTCTTGGGACACCTTGGCTATCCGGCGTGCGAACTCCTGCATCACGCGCAGCGGTGCTGCAAGCTCCTCCTTCAGCTTCGTGACTTGCTCGCTCTGATTAAGAGGTCTGTTGTTGAGTTATGAGCCTGAAGCAGTAAACGAACGACACACCTTCTCCGTGAATACGAAGCAGCTGAGCAAGCCAGCACATTGCTCAGGAGATAGCGGGTTGAAGACACCGTTGAAGATCAGCTCCGTCAGCAGGAGCTCGTCTCCGGTGCTGATCTCGCAGGCAACACGGCCCTTGACGTCGACAATGTCGGCCGAGGTCGTGAACCCTAGCCGCCGGAGGACTCGTTTCCGCGCCTTCAGCTCCTCCATCTGCAGGATGTCGTTCGTAGCCTGTATCCGCTTCTTCAGCTCGCGGATGCGGTTCTGGCTCTCCTGTTTCCGTGCGTATAATGTATACAGCTCGGGAAGGCGCGGGTCCTTATGTAGCGGGCTCGAAAAGAGCTTCTTTTCCATGACGTCGATCCTCTGCGGAAAGGAAACGTAAGAGCCGGTGCGGGGACAACGAAGCGGAGGGACGCGCCTTAACGAGTTCCTTGAATTTTTCATCCTTAATGTCCATATCCTGAATGGGGTCGAGCAGAGGGATGCCGTCCGGGAATCGGCGCTGCACCTCCTGCACACTCTTCCACGCAGTTTCCCGAGCCTGCAGCGGCCTCAGGTCCTTGGGAAGGAACACTCGTAGACGGCTGATGGCGTCGATTGTCGACAGCAGAACCGGCACTACTAGCGGCTCTCCCTTCTGTCCTGGTGGGCACGGTTGTACTCCGCCTGGGGTTGGTGTTGTGGTATTGCGATCCTTCGGTAGCGTGGAGCCGGTGGAGCAGTATAGGAGCACATCTACAATGTACTGCTCATGCGGAGGAATATCGTCCAGTTTAGGGCCTGGCCGATTCTATGCCCAAACGGTCACTTCTGGTCGCAAAACAGACGGGACGGGAACAAACCTTGGGTGGGAGCCGCTTCTGGTAATTGATGATGATGCCCCAGCCAAAGTCCAGCTTTTGGTGCTTGACCTTCACTAAACGACCGGCCTGTAGGAAAGGCACACTGTAGGTTGGATGTGTGATGACCTCCTTGAAGTCGGCAGCCATCTGATCAAGCTGCTGTCGGTAGTCATAGTACTCTGCTACAAGTGGTTCGTCAGGCACAACGATCGATTGCTTCTTTTCTTCCTCTCGTTGCAGCTCTACCAATCGAAAAATTGTCAGAAATAGCACAAAGGAGTGCGCCGGCCACTCTTACCGTCTTCCAGAAGTGGCACCCCTGCGCTATTCTGGAACTGGAAAAAGCACCGCTCGAGCATGAACTCGGGACTGATACCCTCGACCTTCATCAAGTTGAGCAACATGTTGTAGCCTAGATGGAACGCGGAGTCGAGCCGGTCTGCCTCGCCCTTGATCATCTCTTTCGCCGCAGTTGGCTCCAGCTTCTCGTCGCACATCATAATCACAACACCGCGGTCATCCAGACCACGCCGTCCTGCACGGCCGGACATCTGGATGTACTCTCCCGAGGACAAATTCCGGAATTCCCGGCCGTCGAACTTGCGCGTCGTGGTGAAGACGACGGTCTTCGCGGGCATGTTCAGGCCGATGGAGAACGTCTCGGTCGCGAAGAGCACCTTGATGAGGCCCTCCTGGAACAGGATCTCGATGACCTCTTTCAGAATGGGGAGCAGCCCACCGTGGTGGATGCCGATGCCGCGCTTGAGCAGCGGGAGGAGGTTGGCGATCTGCGGGAGCTGGCGGTCGTCCGGCGCGAGGTTCTCGATGGCGTTGTTGAAGATGTTCGCGACAAGCTCCTGCTCGTCCGTCGAGTTGAACTCCATCTTGGACATCTGCAGCGCGAGCGCCTCGCACTCGCGCTTGCTGAACGCGAACACGATGACGGGGTTATAGTTCTTTGCCATGATCATCTTCACGATCTTCTGGATGTCGGACATTCCTACAGTAACATTGGTAAGGAGGCCGCATCGGATGGGTCCCAACATACCTTTCTTCTCTCCGCCCTTTTTCGACTTCCCCTTCCTCCCTTTTCCGCTCTTGGGATCCGCAGGGTCCTCCCCCATCCTCTCCTGAAGCATGCCCATCGCCTTGCTGAAGTTGTCCTCCCGGAACTCGCTCTTCTCGTTCACAACGAGGTAAATGCCCTCGCCACCGGCAGGGAAGAGATAGTGTTGTAGAGGCGTCGGGCGGAAATCGGTATACACAACGTGGCACGGCTGTTCATGACTCTTGCAGATCCATTCCGCGAACTGCATCGCGTTCGGGATCGTAGCCGACAGGAAGACATAGCGCACTGAGTGCGGGAGGAGGATGATCGTCTCCTCCCAGACGACACCACGCTCCTTGTCGCGCATGTAGTGAATCTCGTCGAAGATGACCCATGCAACTTCGCGCATGATCTCCGAGCCGCGGTAGAGCATGGAACGCAAAATCTACGCGAGTTGAGCACACATATCATGGAGCAATTAAGATATGCGACATACCTCGGTGGTCATGACCAGACATGTCGCGGTCGGGTTGATTGTCACGTCTCCCGTCATCAACCCCACGTCTCCAAACTCGGCAAGCATTTCACGGTACTTCTGGTTACTCAAGGCCTATATTGTAGAAGACAAACAGTTTATATTACATGCGTGAAGGAGAGTACTAGCTACTGGCCTTGATCGGACTCGTGTAAATGACTCGCTGCTTATTCTGGAGACACTGTGCGATGGCGTACTCCGCAACCACGGTCTTACCCGCACTAGTATGCGCGGAAACGAGCACGCTCTCGTTGCGTTGGATTGCATGCACGGATACTTGCTGGAAAGGATCGAGCGTGAATTTGTACTCACGCGCGGGTTTTGCTGGTGGGACGTGGTTTGAGATAGGAACATATGGGTATCCTGGAGGAACAGCGACTTGATGCCGGACCTACGGCATATACACAGCTACATCAACCTCCGGACACCGTAAACACAAGTACAAAGGGCCTACCTGGTGCTTCAGCTCTAGTCGCGATCCAGCTGCCTCGACGCTGCCGGTCAATCCCGCGCTCGCTGCGACCTCCCGCTTCGCCTCAATCTCAACTTCATCCATGACAGTAGGCTTTGGAGACGCCACCCGCGGCTTCTTCGGTGCTGATGGCCCGGGTGCATTGTCGTCTCCATTGGCTGCATGTCCGTTCTGCGGTTGCGGGGTTGCAGACTTGGAGTCCACCTTGCGTTTGCGCGCCGACTCTGCTTGTGTTTTTGGCGACTTCACCTGCACAGGAACGTCTTCGTTCGACTGGCGCGGCGCGTCCTCCTCCATGGGGACGTCGTCCAAGAACGAGAAGAGGTCATTTGCGCTCATGGTCGCCGAGATAATCTAGTAGAATGCGTCCAAGTTCCAGTTGTGGCTCTGCGCCAAAGATATCAAAAGAGACAGATAGAGCCAGCGACCGAATGAATACAGACACCAGGCCCGCCGAAGGAAGTGAGGATGGAGGAAAGCAGGCACGCCGCACCAGGTCCGAAATTTGCGACTTAGCGCATTTCTTCATCAATACGGGCGTTAATTCCATTTATAGAACTTAGCGCACAATTTGTCACTGTATTATGTAATACTTTGCGTAGCTGGCGGCCACGTGCATCGATGTTAATGTTCCCCTCCGAGACCCGACATATGGAGTTTGGTCTTATATTCTCTGCAGAGCTATGCGAGGGATTATGTCCAATTCTGTCTCCTCAGCGGCTTCTGCAGAAAATCCGATAAATCCCTGACTACCCGACTCAAGACCACATCCTAGGAAACTCCTGCCATCTGATTCATCTGCTCATAAAGGAGAAAGCCAAATCTACCCCATATTTGCTCAGATAGCGCAGAGTAACGCTCGCTGGAGACTGGGGACAAGCACAGCCGGAATTCCTCATGACTGGTTCCCTGCAGTACTCTTGGCAGCTTGGTCGACTACTGACATTCTGCGTAAATGGCATGCCGGAATATTGCTCAAGCCTATTGTGGCACGTCGCAGGCTTCAGCCGATCTCTAGACTTGCGTGAAAGTACTTGTGTTGCCTGGACTCTCCACACCTGGTTGCGCAGAGCCTCGACTCATCTCATATTGATTCATTCACGTAGTCGCTTCGATACACCACCATTACAGGAAGGTACGTCACCCGAACTCAGCGTCCCATCCACTTCCCTGGAAGGAAGACTGTTCGCCTTATTGGGCAACGATTGCTTTGCTTCCTTCTCCAGGTCGATCCTTCTCTGACATCACCTCCGCATCATCATGACAGCGTCAGTGGACTTGAGATCGACACAACCAGGTCTCAGGAGTATAAATACGATGCTGCCCATTTCATTAGCGTCTTTCTTCTCCCGGAACTTTTCTCTCCTATTGAATTGTAATATGGTGAGCTAATTTCTTGTTGTGGCAACCACCTTGTCAGGAAGCCTCACTAGCTTCAGGGGCACCGCATGGCTGCATATAAGCGTTCACCTATCTCGTCTACGATAGCTTCTCATTCACTTCGCTACGGCTTCCGCAACAACATTGGTATGAGTTATTGTGACGGACTAAACAGCGGCACAGCGACCGTCATCTCGCTGTGCCTGGGGAGGTCTAGATCATAATGCTGCCGCTGGGTCCCTTCTCCGGATTCACTTGCCAGTTCTTTCCGATAACGTGCGAATGTGGCGCGAGATGTCGTGTTTTCCCGTCGACCCTCACGCCCTTGAAGGTCTTGCGCTGGATTCTCAGACTACATTGCAATGACGTGCTCGACGACACGCCAAAGCGCTGAGTATTTCGGGCCGCGCCTTTGTCAGCCCTCAGGATGGAAACCATACAGTGCGTTTCTTGGGTCATGTTGTACCATCTGAATATCCAGAAGACGCAACATCGCGAGACCGTCCTCGTCGCCGCTACAAGGTGAAATGGTGAGTTCTCCGAAGCATCATTTTGATCGGTGGCGTTGTCTGACACTGGCTATTCAATCGATAACTCAGGATTCGCCCGCAGTAGTATAGATGGACAGAAGAAGGGTCGAAGCCTGAGCAGGCGTTCGATGTTGATATTGTGAGGGGCGCGTGCACATGTCAATCTCAAAATCATCGTTGGCGTGATCGCGACACGGTCAGTGTCGCGTCTTGCTTAGTGACGTCTAGATCCGATCATCTGAATACGCAGGCCGCCGAGACTGTTCCTTGCAATATTCGGTTGCAGGACGGCCTGACACATTGTTCTCATGACCCCTGCGGCCCCTAGTATAGGTGACGGCTTCGATGAGTCTAATTCCGCAAAAGGAGCGAGCCACTGATTCACAGGCGAGGAGATGAATTCGCGACCGGCTGATGTCTCCATCAATTCTTCGTGAAGAGTCGGCTTGCATAGGCATGTTCCCCCTTCTCTGACGGTCAAGTGGCGTCTCTGATCAAGACGAGAACACGGCAGACGTGCATGTGAGCAGACCGTGTCGACGCTAGGCCGTCATGGTTCCGACCGTGGGGCGGGTTCTCCTGCATTCTCATGCACGCCTTGGACGACCCGTGGAAGCTCGGACATGTGCGTGACTGCGAAGGTTCTAAACCCACATTTGCTGACTGTCCCGAGCGGTGCAGCCACCGTTCTGCTCCGACCGCAGACTCTAATGGATGTCACAGGCTGCGGCTGCGATCAGCGACGGGCCGCTCTAGGCGGATTCCTCGATGCAGGGTGCGGCGAGAGCGACTCCACGGGGCATAATTCGCGGCCGCGGAACCAAGACGGCGGACAGATTGACAAAAAGCTGCTTTGTGAGAGGCTATTGAATGGCGTGCACGTGATGAGACACCCAAGTCACGCCCCGTTTGTCAGGCGTGTCGCGGGCGCCTCACTCGCGGAGAAGCGCGTCAATGGCCTCCTGACCCTCCGAATCCATCCAACTGCATCTTCGATCCCAGAATGCTCAGGGGGCCTACAAATAGCGCGCAGTTCCTTCGCACCCTCCAACTGTCCTCAATCTCAGTTCTGCTCCTCCTTTCATTGCTCCTCCTTGAATAACATACGAAATGCCGTCGCAACAGGTCTTTGACACGAAGGATGGTGCCGTCTACACCACCTCCACTGGTGCCCCTGTCGGTGTTCCGTATGCTGCTCAGCGTATAGGTTTCCAGGGCCCGCTCCTGCTGCAGGGTACGTCTCTTATCATGGTTACCACCGGGAGATCGTACTCACATCCAGCCAGACTTCCACCACATCGATCTCCTTGCTCACTTCGACCGCGAGCGTATCCCTGGTACCGTCTGCTCGCTATCTATGGCTCCTATCATGTCGCTCATCTTGTTCCCTAGAGCGTGTTGTCCACGCCAAGGGTGCTGGTGCCCACGGCTACTTCGAGGTGACCCACGATATCTCCGACCTCACCTGTGCCCAGCTTTTCAGCAAGGTCGGCAACAAGGCCCGTACGACCGTCCGCTTTTCGACCGTCGGTGGCGAGTCCGGCTCTGCGGATACTGCCCGTGACCCGCGAGGCTTCGCGATTAAGATCAAGACGGAGGAGGGCAACCTCGACTGGGTGTTCAACAACACCCCCGTCTTCTTCATCCGCGATCCTGCCAAGTTTCCGCACTTCATCCACACCCAGAAGCGTGACCCGCAGACGCATCTGAAGGATGCTGACATGTTCTGGGTATGTCTCATCGGCTACTTGTTTCGACCATTGCTCATCTCCCCTTACTCGTAGGACTACCTCTCTCAAAACCCGGAGTCGATCCATCAGGTGATGATCCTCTTCTCGGACCGCGGCACCCCCGACGGTTACCACCACATGCACGGCTACTCCGGACACACGTACAAGTTTGTCAACAAGGACGGCAACTTCCACTACGTACAGATCCACCTTATCAAGGACGGCGGTGCCAAGACGTTTGACAACGAGACCGCCGGCAAGCTCGCGGGCGACAACCCCGACTACGGTATTCAGAACCTCTTCGAGGATATCGAGAGCGGCAAGCCCCCGTCGTGGACGGTCTCCATCGTATGTTGCCTTTGCTTATGGTTTATGCATCTCGTGGTCCTGATGCATCTGCGTAGCAAACCATGACCGTAGAACAGGCTGAGAAGTTCCGCTACAACGTCCTCGATTTGACCAAGGTCTGGCCGCACAAGGAGTACCCCCTGCGCCCGATCGGCAAGCTCGTCCTCAACGAGAACCCGCAGAACTACTTCGCCGAGATCGAGCAGGTGCGCCATCTGATATCTTACGATACACGGATTTATTGACCAGCGGCGGTTACAAATAGGCTGCGTTCTCACCTTCGCACTCTGTTCCGGGCATCGAGCCCTCTGCGGACCCCGTTCTCCAGTCTCGTCTCTTCTCCTACCCCGACACCCACAGGTATGTCGTCTGCTTCTTGGCTATCTTCTGATCACTCAGTGTTCGCACAGGCACCGTCTCGGCGTCAACTACAACCAGCTCCCGGTCAACGCGCCTGTTGCCCCGACTGCCAATTTCCAGCGTGATGGTTTTATGGCATTCAACAACCAGGGTGCGCGTCCGAACTACCAGAGCAGTATCGCGCCGCTTTCGTATGTATCACAATATCGATATGATCTCAGTCTCTAACCGTTTATATGGAACAGGTACAAGGAGAAGCCGTATAACATCATCAAGCACGAGACTTGGCTCGGCGCTGCCAACGCCGATCTGAGCTACATCACCGAGCGTGAGTATTGAGCGTCTTGAGCACATCCCAGATACCGGCTGACGGTGCTCTTCATCAGTCGATTTCGAACAGCCCCGCGCACTGTGGCAGAAAGTGTTCAACGACACCGACAGGGAGCACCTCGTGCACAACGTCGCCGTGCACATCAAGGGTGTGCGCAGTCCCGAGGTCAGGGACCGACAGCGTACGTTCCATCTTCCCTTCTAGTATCGGCCAGTAGTACTTATCGGACACCCAATGCAGTGTCGGTGTTCGCAGCGGTCGACCAGAGCATTGCGGACCGCATCGCGAAGGCGATCGGCGTCAGCACCGTTAAGCCTCTCCAGGTCAAGCCCGCGTCCGAAGCCATCCGCTTCAAGGCGTTTGCGACCAACCAGGCGTAGAGGGCTTGATGATATCCCTGGGGTCATGCATTTGCTGTGTGGGAAGTCCGGAAATTTGTAGCAATCACATGTGGCAGTTGTAAAGATAGCAATGGAATGGAATGGAGGTATCTGTTACTAGCAATCTGTGTCTCCATTGCGTCGCACACGGGAAACAAGGCTGCCACCGTCATCGGAACTTGAGTCTGCGAATATCAGCCCGTGCCGAGAGCGGCCAGTGTGCCAGCCACAAGGTCGCGAGTTACCATAATGGCGATCATACACGAGGGGAATATTTGGAAAAGCGTTGAGAGAGCATCACGGAACCGTGTCGCCCGGGGCACGAGAGTAACATGGGATACAGGCGAGCTTCCGAGAAGATCCAAGCAGCAGCTTGCACAGACTTGTAGAGATTCTAGCAATCCCAGCCCTGCAGCGATGGCTGGATCATTGAGTCATGGAGACAAGTATCGTTGAAAATGTTGCCAAAGAAATTCCTAATGTTCTCCGCCACCGGATGACGGGTGAGAGACAGACGCCGGCAATTGCCGAGGTGCTGTATAGCTGGCTTCGGCAACGCGCGGCAGCCAGCTTTGCACTACCCTATTCGGCGAGCAGCAGCAGCCCCCGTATCCTCAAGACTTCAGCAAAATGTCCAAGCGCGGTGAGTGTCCCCGTCGCCCCCTCGCACCGTTCTGCGTTCTCATGCGGCCAAATCCTTGCTTCTGCCAGGTTCGTACCCTCCATTTTGGCCGAGTTGTGCTTGTCCTAGGTCCTGACCGAGTACGCTCGACGCGCAGGCTCCGGTGCCTCTGGCAACAAGTTCCGTCTGACCCTCGGTCTGCCCACCGGCGCCGTCCTCAACTGCGCCGACAACAGCGGCGCGAAGTCCCTGTTTGTTATTGAGGCGTTCGGCACCGGCTCGCACCTGAACCGTCTGCCCGATGCCGGTGTGGGCGACATGGTCGTTGCGTCTGTGAAGAAGGGAAAGCCGGAGCTGAGGAAGAAGAGTGCGTAGTGCTTGTTCATTGCGCTGCGTTGGGGGCAGCAGGGGCGGAAGGGACCCTCTGGCCCTGTTGACCTCACGCAGCGTGCTCCGGGCCGCTCACTGATGAGGGATTGATTTGCAGCTATGCCCGTCGTTGTTGTCCGGCAACGCAAGGCGTGGCGCCGGCGAGAGGGTCTGACTCTGTACTTCGAGGTACGTGCGCGCTTAGATTCTATGCCGCTGTTCGTGCTCATGTGGTGTACAGGATAACGCTGGTGTCATCGTTAACCCGAAGGGTGAGATGAAGGGGTCTGCTATCACTGGGCCAGTAGCAAAAGAATGCGTGCGTTTCTCTCCTTTCTCGGACCGAGTTCGTGAGTCTGATATATTTTGTGATGCAGGCGGATCTCTGGCCGCGTATTGCGTCGAACGCGGGTACGGTCGTTTGAGCATGTTTTCCTCTCACTCGCTTTCTGTATTGCATGTATGGCTATGGTTGCAATTCCCGCTACTATGTTCCATGGCTATTCGCGAGTCTTGACTGGATAGTATGCGCCGCCGTGCTCCGTCTGAGGACTGTATGGTCTGTGTGCACGTGGTGCCGAATGAAGGCTGTCAGCACATGGACGGCCATTGCTCACATTATGGCATCACAGGATGAAAGCTGCTTTTGACTAAAAATCAGAACTTGATAACGACGGACAGCCAATTAGGGCTCGTAAGGTCAACGCAGGCAGATATCTCGCACTACTGCTTCACTCAATCAGGTGGTCCCGCCACCGCAGCATTGAGGCTCCTGTGGACGGTCGCAACCATGAAGTCTTCTGCAGCCACCTAAGGATGGAAAACCTCGTTCACCCACTACATTCCACTACTCAAAGGCCACGCTGGAACGCCGATGTCCTGGAGGGCATTCTCAACCAGGCCGGCGCGGGGGACCTGTATGCAGCTGCGCTGGTGTGCCGCGATTGGGCTATCGCAGCTCGCAATGCCCTTTATCGAAGTCTGGAATATAACACGAGTCGACCAAATATGCCTCTTCTTGACCGAACATTACGCAGCTGTCCGCATTTGCGTGTACTCGTGCGTTTTCTTACTATCACCGCGACAGTCCCAAGTGCGCTCAACATCACCGATCTTGACTGGCTCGAGCTGCTGGCGGAACACTCTTTGCATGCCCTTCATATCCAGGTATACGACGATGGAGCGCTTTTCGCGCAACTCTCTTGCTACCCCTGTATCAAGACCGTACGAGAACTCAGAGGGCGCGGCTGGTGGATCTCCCCAGGGTCACTGCTTTTCTGCCTCCAGGGCCTGAACTGTCTAGCCACACTTTCCCTTATGATACCATACGGCAGCCCTCCTGTCGAGCTCCCGACCTTCGCCTTGCAGAACACGCTGCCTCGCCTGTCTACCCTCCGCATCGCCATACCCGAATACCATCCCTTCGCTATACATTGTCTCACCACGTTCGGCCACCAGCTGCGCCGGTTCGACCTTTTCATCGGACCCAACGGTGACTTTGAGCGGAGACACATCGAGGAGCTGACCGGCGTGCTCGGGGAGTACGCCCGGCAGCTCCAGCACCTGGCCATACGCTCGCACCGTATACCGAAATTCCCCTTCCTCGACGACGTCACCAAGTACGCATCGTCCCTGACGCGGCTGTACGGCGGGCACGGCTCATTTACTGGCGCCATTTTCGAGCGTCTCCCGGCACACTTGCGGGTGCTTGAGCTCGAACATCCGGTAAGGGGGTCGTTCCCCGCCACGGATGCACTGCAGCTCGTGGGGCGCATGCGGAGGAAGGAGAGCAAGGTGGACACGATCTCCATCTTTTTGAGGCCTGAGACAAGCCAAGTCACGCAGGATATCAAGGCTCTCCAGGAGGCATGTAGGGAGGGCGGGTTCACATGTCGGATGGAGCCTGCAAGGCGGTACTGGGAGTTTTAGCCGCGGGATACCCATGGCACAACAGACAGACTTGAAATCGGGACGTTCCATCTCTGTCCTCATCGCTCTACCCGAGTATCATCCCTTCGTCACGCACTGTCTCGTCAAATTTGGCCACCAGCTGTGCAGTTTCGACCTCTTCCTCGGAGACGAGGGCGCCCTCAGGTGGAAGTACGTCAAAGAGCTGACCGCCGCTCTCGGGAAGCACGCCCCACACCTCCGACACCTGTCCATACTTCCGCATCGCACCCCGAATTTCCTTCCTAGACAACGTCGCCGAGTTCGCGCCGTCCCTGACGCACCTGCACTGTGGCCATGACTCATACACGGGTGCAATCTTCGAGCTTCTCCCAACGAACCTGCAAACGCTTGAACTCGAGCAGCCCGTGAATCACGGGCTGTTCCCTGTCTCGGAGGCACTGCAACTCATAGCTCGCATGCGGAGAGGCGAGAGTAAGGTGAACACCCTCTCGGTGCGTTTTAGGCCCGATGCAAGCCGCGCCATCCAGTCCCAACTCTGAGGGAGAGGGAGGCGTGTAGGGAGGGCGGGTTCAATTGGCGGGTGCGAGGCGCAGGAATTTACTGGAATTTTTAATCGCGAGATACACCTCAGGCTGGCGGGGGGCAGACAGACATGAAATTGGATGACTTTCTCCGCGCTTTCGCCTCGGTCAGCATCCATTTTGTCAGCACGCATCGTGTAGAACGGGTTGCCACTCCAGTCCGAGTATTACACACGACGCGGGCATACGCAGCCAGAGACGCGCCGCCAGTGCACTCACCGGAAGGAGAGACGCGCGGACCGATCTGAGATCCACCGATCTCTGCATCGGAGCCGGCATGCTCTCTCTCCGCGACACACTCATCTCGCTCGCCCTTGTTCTGCTCGGGCTAGTATATAAGAACGTGCTACAGAGACCTTTTACACAAGGCGACCATTCGAGTATATTGCCAACGATGACAACCCCAGAACTGCTCGAGTTTATCTCTGTCGAACCGCTGCAGAAGCATACCGCGACGATTATCTTTGTACATGTGGGTACCCTGCTCTGCTCGCTGTGATTATAAACTCGTTACAGATGCTGAGTACAGGGTCTTGGGGACTCGGGCTATGGATGGAGGCCTGTCGCTGAAATGTTGAAGACTGAGCCGGGGCTGCAGCACATCAAGTGGATCCTGCCACATGCGTGAGTGGCGTCCGATCAGTCCATCGGTTCTCCTTCCACTCGGACGTGCCATAGATACTGAACTCTCTTACGCGTTATAGACCGGCGCTGAGTGTCACGGTGAACGGCGGCATGGAGATGCCCGCGTGGTACGCACCAACGCATATTTGCTACACTGCTAGTTGAGGACTGATCACCTCGCCCGCAGGTATGATATCGTGAAATTCGGGCCCGGAGGCACAGACGATGAGAGCGGGATGCTCCGCTCCAGGCAACGGCTCGACGAGCTCATCGCCGCCCAGATCGAGGCAGGCATCCCCGCGGACCGCATCGTCCTCGGCGGGTTCAGTCAAGGCGGAACGATAAGCCTGCTCACGGGCTTGACAATTGAGCGCAAGCTCCGGGGCGTCGTCGTGCTCAGCGGGCGGCTCGTTCTCGAGAGCAAGTTCAAGGAGGTATGTCACCCGCCGCTCGTATGGGACGACAGTTGCATGCTCACGGACGGCTTTGCAGCTGGCATCTGACCATTGCCGCTCGATCCCTATTTTCTGGGGACATGGCACTGCAGACCCGATCGTCAAGTTCGTGCAGGCTACCCAGTCTGTTGAGTATCTGACCACTACGCTCGGCGTTGAGACCGCTGCACAAGATGCGCCGGAGAAGGGTGGCCTCAGCTTCCATTCATACCAGGGCCTGCAACACTCTACCACTCCCAAGGAGCTCGATGACTTGAAGCAGTGGCTAAAGGTGGTGTTACCAATTCAGGCGTGATCGTGGCCGCATTTCGTCTGAGTATACGTTATAACCTTGACGTATCCGGGCGTCGTTACAATTGAATAATCACGATATCTATGTTCATTCTCCTATAACCTCCTCCTGAACAGCAACAATAGAAGGCAATATATCAATGGAACCAATGATTCTGTGTGAACTATGCTACAGATCGATCAACGAACACTAATAATGACTAGTGGGCGACTTACTCCAATTTCACACCATACTCTCAGCACGAGCGACCTCCGTAATCCCCGCATACATAACGGCCGGCTCTTTATCCTTTTGCGACAAGTTGCTGCTGCTCGCGCCATGACCGCCCTGAGGCTCAACAATTGCTGTAATGCGCTCGCCATCTTGTGCACCATGTTCATCTTCTACCCAGGACATGTGTGGATCAAGGTCGCGTACATCAGTGCCGTAAGTGAGGTCCTCGCCCATATTGTCGATGAAAGATCTGAATCTAAGGCTCCATTGCTGCGAGCGAACAGCAGACGTGTGGGAGATATCGACGCTACCATCTTGAGAGGTGCTGGAAACCTGACGGAGATTCAAGAGGAAGTGCGAGACAATGATGGACGAGAGCCTGCGTTTGGATCAGTGCGAGAGATCTACCATTGCAGAAGACTTACGGCGTAGAGAACCCATTGACCGCATATACAAATTCCTGACAAGTCAGGCAGCCTGTACAGAGCGTCTCGGCTAGGACTCACATTGATGCTGAATCCCACAATACTCAAGATATTTATTGCGAGTAGCAAACTGTGGATGCAGATGTCTCTGTCAAATCACTTACACAGGAGCAGCTTGTGATTGTTGACGTACAGAAAATAAAGAGTTCCTGAAGTTTAATCAATCTCAGGCCCAAAGCATAGAATATGAAATCACGAACCGTCCCTAAGCAACGTGGTTGCAAGAGGCGTCTTGATGCCGCTGCGTCGTGCAGCTGTGACTGTTCCGTATGTCTTTGTCCAGATTGCAAGTAGTACAAGAATGTCCGCTGCCATTACGCAGCTTCTGGTTGCGACGGCGACTAGGTATACCTTCAGTATATGTACACCTCAATTGACGACCAACGCACAACTACTCGATTTCGGTCAGTGACTACACGGAGCGCGTTGTTCATTACTCACTGAATAATCTCAGTATCAGAGATATTGCTTCCGATAAAGCAAACCGTGCCGATAACCGGAATACTTTCCACCTGATAGACTATCCCGGAAAAGAAGTCGTACTGACGTACGTGTCGGTGACCAGCTCTTGGTTATTTTACTTCCCTTCTGACTATTCGAACCTTACCGAATTTGTTCCGACAGGAACTGCATTCAGCAGGAATACCAGCGATGCAAGCCACCAGCTCCCGCCACTGACTGCATATACCCGAATTGCAGAGAAAACTATCTCAAATCAGACGATTGGATGCATTCACTCCGGAACAAAGACTTACGTGCCCAATTGGCAAAGAGGAGGAGTCCGACTGTGTTGAAAGAATCTTTCACGCCAATGCATCTGACAGACCGGTCATAGCTAGTGAGAAAATTGTGCAAAAGCACTAGGAAAGAACCGCACGCCTGTAAACTGATGTGAATGACGCTCTTCCATCGAAGACATCATCCAAGATATACTCACAGAGAGATTGGCCAAATTAAGGAACCCAGTCATGTTCATGACTGCCCAAACAAAGGTCGCCCATCGATTCACATGAAAGAGGAACGTGACACTGGTCAACTTGCGGCCCCAAATGAATTCGACCTCTCTTGACAGCGTGGTAATGTGATCATAGATGATGAGACCTGAAAATGACCGTGGTCAACGTAATGTTAGTCATATTTGTGATGCTCACTGGTAGCAGCAACACCGCAGCAAGAGTTAATCCAGCTGTGTCGAAAAGGAAGATCAAGAAAACGGCGAGTCGAAGAATAATACTGCCGCGTACTCCGTTTGCTCGATGGCAAGTATCTCGTTGAAGACATCTGGGCCATTGATTGACATGTCAACGGTTCACAGTCACGGGGGCCCAAAAAGAATGGCGGATGACGAATGACAGCAGCTGTGAACAGGCTCGATAATTTTATACCTCCGACTTTTGAGAGCAAAGCGTACTTGATGTTTGCTGAGCTTTGTCTCATACCAAAGCTGCGGTGAACGTTCACTTACCGTTCACTCCACAGCATCTGTCACTTTGTATGATCAATGTATCACCATTATGAAATTTGCTCAACAATTTTGCTTCGACGCCTCGTGTTGACGACAAAATTTCTGACAGGAGACTGCCGCTCAGACGAAAGTCGGAAGTCTGAGGACGCAAGCAGGACCTTCATCAGCACGTAGTGATCACATGGAGGCAACTCATGTCATATCTGACGTGATTGACGTCTGCGCGTGCGTTTAGAATGTCCAACAAAGCACCCTACGGAGTTTGCTCAGCGAGGCGACGGTCATCTGGGATATCAAGGAAGCCTGATATCCTGAAGTGCATCGGTCCCAAGAGCCATTGGCCAGGTCTTATACAAGGAACATTTGGCGGTTCCCCACTCTTCTGGGCGTCGAACCACAAAAATAAGGGCAGTCAGAGTTGGCATTTACAGCCGTTTTCATATCGATAGGCGCGTGCTGCGCAAAAGATACACACAGGCGAAGTCTGGCGGACCCTTGGGAAAGCCTGCCGAACTGACGGCACCGAACATGGCAGCAACGCGGATAGTGTTGCCGCAAGCTAAGCTCACACTGCTGTGCGACTTAGCCTAGCTTGTTCCCACGGTTAGCTTAGCTTAGCTTGCGCAGTAAGCTAGCCTGCAAGCTAGCTTGCAAGCTCATCCAAATTGCTTAGTCATTCGTTCGCATCACCCGTGTAGCGAGTGGCTCAAGTAAAAGGAAGAAGTTTGATTTTCATAACAAAATTAATCAATCAGATAAATTGAACATAGATGTGTACAAAAATGACCATGCAGAAGGAATCCAGATCTGCAACATCGAGGGAAAGGTTGATGAATGTGGTCCCGGAAAGGTGACGCCGAACTGACAGCCATGCGGGAGAGTTTTTGGTTGAAGGTTGATACTGAACTACCCGGGATACGACGTCGCGCCCGCGACGCCGCGCACATGCTCGCGCTGTTGATGAAGGAGCGGTCTGTGCACCCTTTGGTAGCGAAACTCGCCTTCGAGACTCTCGGGGTGTATGCTCGAGTACCATTACTGGTGCTCGCGGCGCCCGCCTGTTAACGTTTTGTTCCTCCTGTCCGTCTGGCGGCACGTCGTCGTACTCCGTGGGATAGTCGGTATGCGCTGACAAACTGAATGCAATATACCCACCAAAGCTTTGTGAGTCCTCGATACCGTATCTGACCTTGTGCTTATCGTGCTTCCGGGGAGGACCCGGAGCCCTCATGCCACGCGCTCCGCACCATTTAAACCCCCTTGGGATACGGAGGTCGACCACGCATATCTCGCACACTTCGTTCCACGTACTCACCTGCAGCATTCTCCGACATTCCCTATGCATCCGTTGTGATTGTCTCTGCATTTGAGACAGCGCTCTCCCGGCTTCTTTCGCCCTCTTGTCGGCGGTG
The DNA here is from genome assembly GCA_001687445.1 of Obba rivulosa. NCBI lineage: Eukaryota > Fungi > Basidiomycota > Agaricomycetes > Polyporales > Gelatoporiaceae > Obba > Obba rivulosa. The sequence continues at coordinate 37,788 of KV722426.1, read as the reverse complement.
CATACTCGTTCGCATCGCTGCCTGAGGAGCCACCGTTCTTCTTCTTCAGATCCCGGAGCTGCGATAACGACCATTCCTCGAGGACAATTGTACGTTGTTCCGCAGGCGGCACAGTCTCATCTGTGGTACCTGTCAGCGTACATTCCGAGAGCTGGTAGCTCGTGCTGCATAGTGCATACCTTGTCCCATGAGGTGCGTGTTAGTGCTTGAGTCTATATCATATCCCGCAGCTGGGATCTGGGTGAAATCTGGGGGATACTGCTTAAAGCTCTGGACAATGGACATACATCAGTCTCCTGCGATGCTATTGAACAGATGATAGTCGGAACTGACCTGACCCATTGATGGCGTAAATCGCCCTATAGATTGGGCAGGATCATTCTCCACTCATTGTATCAGTACCTGCTCGGACTGAAACATCTCATTTATGGGCATTGGCCTTGGATATGGACGAATACTTCGGTGGATTCCAGTCGATACTGGAGGACCACTGGCGGGATTCACCAATTCTTGCGTGCCTAGGTTGATCGTCTCCCTGTAGCCACTTGGGAAGGCCAGGTTGGTAGGCGCAGGATATGGCGCGAATGCTAACATCGGTCGCAATCCTATTATCTTTGCCACAGTGGCTCAGCCACAATGCCTGCACAGATCCAACATCACTCACAAACGACCTGCTATTCCGTCCTGCAGCCCTTGAGCTTGCGGAGCTCACGTTAACCCGCGCAGGATTCTACTATTCCAGGTCATACGGCAGATTGGGAGTCGGATTGTCCCAAGATTCGCATGTCGACATGGTGGCCGCCGCAGAAAGCGCTGTGATGCGCGCGCTGAGATTGGTCTGTTCTATTCTTATTTTGTGCAGGCGTTACGTACCATTCAGAGTTGAGCCAGCTATTCGTAGATATATGGTCGGCTATTGAGCCACTTGCCACAGAATCGAGAGGGTCAGGTTGAGAGCCATTCGGGGCATTCAAACGTCGCACGTCCACAAAGTACTGCCCGCCGCTCTCGGAACATGCATGTGGCTATCCTAATTGAGAGCAACCATGACGAGATAAACTCTTCTGACATCAATGCAGCTTGTTTGCTTGATATCGCTTTCTGCACCGATGATTTAGCGGACACGATGGATACACATGCCGGGACCCGACTTCTCTTATTGGACATGAGCGTGATCTCTTGTCAGACGTCAGCCAGAAAGCATGGAAGTAAAGAGGCATCGCCTTTGCGCAGATTACCTAGTCCCGAAATGTCACGCATGACGTGCTCATGATAGGGAGATCGAATGACCTCAACCAAGTTAGGCGACCCAGGTCCGGTCGCGCAACATAGAGCACGTGCCATCTCGAAACGCGGAAATGTGTCGAGCAACGGAAGAGACCAGCCTCATGGATCGAAAAGCCCGCATGCGCTAGATGCGTCTAATTATTAATAAATGCCGGTGCGTTTGAGAAGAGCCTGGCACACCTGAGACATAGGCAACAAAGGTTCTGAGTCATATGTAGATCCAGCGAGACATACACTATGTAGTATCGCACGCTAGGATATCTATTTCTGAGAGATTGCACATCAGCAAGAGTTCGAAGATGAACCGGTGAAACCCCCGGTCAGCGAGGCAGTAGACGCGGTACACACGTAACACACCTAGCAATATCGCTCTCTCGACCTGTGATACAGGTCATGTCCCAATCCGGACAAATTATATGGCTATCCAAACTTCTATATAACATTTGTCTAGACAACTTATCTGCAACGACAATAATATGCAAGCGCAGGCGATACAGTCTCGTCGCTGAGATCCACCTGATGATGAGGCGTCAACGAAAGATGTGAGCGAGCCTCTTGCTTTCATGCACTGCCGACTTTCGGATTGTGTAGGATGCAATGTGGAGGTGAGTGTATAAAAGACAAAATTGAAGAGTGGGAGAGGAAACGGCGGGAGAGTGTGTGCACAGGAAGCGCTGGGCAGGTGCTAGTTGTAGCGCTTACCCGCGGGTCGGGAGTAGCTGCTATCCGCTCGGATCCCGAAAGTAGACACCAAATGCGTGAGAGCTGATGCAATCGACGATTAATGGCCATGTGTAGTATAGAGCCTGGAGATGATATCATCAAAAGGGAGTTACGAGAACCTATGATATGTGAGGTGCAAAGTCTGTCCACCGCACCGTCTCGAATGCCCCGTCTCGAATGAACATCTCTACAAGAAAGTAGCCTCGAATGACGAAGTACAGGCAAGTACTACCAGCCATGAGGGCAATTTGTAAAGGTCCACGGAGTTCACCCAAACCCAATTTCTCCACAAAGGCTGCGGAGATCATGATGGGGGCTAAGAGCAAAGATAGAACTGTGTACAAATATGCCAGAGAAGCTGCTCTGTACGGTTCGAAAAACCACTATTCAAGACGGACGCAGTGCCATACAGCAAATGCAGAGCAATTGACTGCATAGACAACGGGTACAACGGGATTCCGCGAGTTTCCTTGCGAGTAGCGTAGCGCAGCGCAGCGCCTGCTTGGCATCGCTAATGGATCTGGATGCGAGAGGAGGTATTCTGACCGGTGTCTTGACATCCTGTGGTTTATTCCAGTATAGAACATAGATTGCACAGGTAATGTCCATATTACCAACGGTGCCGATTTCGAGGATTGAGAGGGGTAGATGCTGGATAACACGTGCGGCGCACTGCACAGCCAGTCCCAACGCCTGCGCGCAAGTGATCAGTTCCGAAAGTCAGTGATGCTTGCCCCCATCGCGAATAACTTTCACACAGGGTGGCTGGCCTTCAACATATCCGAACTGGGCCAAGATGATGATTTCATCCATGTTCACGCGCTCGCCATCTTCTAGGACGAAGCCGCTCATGTTGGCGTAGAATCCCTCGACCATAGTCCTCTATGGTCGCTGCAACGGCTGTTATACGCGGCGAGGTGCCTTCGAATTGTGACATAATCCAACGTGGCAAGACGAAGCATGTTTTCGGAGGGAAAATCGCGGACACAGTGAGGGAGACTTTTCGTAATAGACGTACCTCCGTCATGATGTCGGCGTGGAGGGCCGTCCAGGCACACAATAGAAGCGTCGAGCCACAGGAAGTGAGCATATTCAGTGCACCACGACCCGTTGAGTTTGGCACGAAGGTGCGGAAGGTGGACATCTGTTGGGACAGTAGCTGTCACCAGATGAATGTGTGTACTGAAGGAGAGTACATACCACGAAGTGAGCGGAAGTCGTAGAATGGGACTCAATATGTAAAACAGGGAGTAGAATCCGTAGAATTCCCCAATCGAATCTCAAAGCCTCCGAGGCAAGAAGTCTAGAAGCAAATGAAAGATGGTGGCGCGAGGAGTAAGGGAGAAGGCAGTAGTGCGACCGCTATTCCGCAAACTCTGAGCACGCAGGCTCTTTGCAAACATGCTTCAGACATAAGTGAACGCAAGCAGACCGCCACAGATGCATGAAAGCTCGATATGTTGGTGGGGGCGTGGCGTCCGCATGTCTCACAGCAAATGTAGTAATTCTCGGCAACCATGGTAATGAATAAGTGTAGCGCCGGCGAGCGGCATGTCCCGCTGCCATAGCAGTCTCCGTGCACGCAGGGTGATGCCCATGGCCGATGTACCAATAACCGTGAATAATCATTGAACGATACATCGAGAAAACGAGCGCGATTACACCGCCATCTTGGCCTTCCTAGGCCTATTGTTTGGGGAATGCGATGGTCGCGAGCAAAAGAGGACGAAACAACAGAGCGTAGCAGCGAGCTATTTACCAAGATTTTGGCTGGATGGCCAGCGAATGTGCCCGACGTCGTGACACGCATGTTAGATGATGCGAAAGAGGGCAGGCAGCCAGCAGGGATTGATGAAAGGGATAGGAGAATCCTCAGGAGTAACAAGGCGAACCCAAACACAACCAAACACGGCGTGGGAAGGCGCAATCGTGGATTTTTGGTGGTGGATCTGTGCGTCGATCACTTCTAAGACCCACTGCTATAGCAGCGGGAATGGGACTTAAATTCACTTACCAATCATGTCGCTTGATTTGATTCTTCCCCGCCTCGGAGAACACCTATCCTTGTAATCTTTGGAGATATCCAAGCGTCGAAGACGTCTAAGCCCCACTGGCGCGAGTCCTGGGTATTGTATGTCTGGATGACTTTGAAAAGCGAGCAGTGGCGCAAGCTTAGCGCTCAGTCTGCGTACGAGCGCTTTGGAAGACAACTCAAACTCCCAACATCGGAGTACATCTCTCCTTGCTCGCAGTCATTATCCTCCAGCAGACTGCAAGGACAACATGTACTCTATCGCCTCTGTCACCTACCTTTACTTTGTATTCAGACTGAACTGGGTCCAACAATCTGGAGCTTCCCTGCGAGTGGCGCCAGCGCGCAGTGGTCTCATGTAGGGTACTGCACCCATGGATTTTTGAGAGCTCGTCCGGCAGACTATCGTGAAAAGCCAACTCCCGGCATTCGATAATTACACGCAACATCCGGCTCCGGCTTTCTCTCGCTCTGCGTAATCTCAGCCTACGAGATCAGGGTGCCCTGACAAAGTGGTACGAGCACTGTGCTTCGCGTCCGAATATATAGCGGCATGCCACCTGCCGTCAGACGACGATCTCAAAGAATCCTGTAGGCTTCCACCTTCCACATCGATGGCCCCGCCTCCACCGCGCACATACTTCGACTTTGTCCTCGACGTCTCTGACGTCCTCTTCGACTGGCCGGCCGAGCTGCCGTCGAGCATCCCGCGCAAGGTCTGGCGGCAGATCTTCTGGTCGAAGACATGGTTCGACTTCGAGCGCGGGCGCATAGACCAGGCCGAGTGCTATCGCTCGCTCGCGGAGGAGTTCAAGATGCCCGCGGAGCACATCCTTGAGGAGTGGGGTAAGGTGCGCGAGGTGCTGCACCCGAATGCGCCTCTACTGGCCGCAGTCCGCGAGCTGAAGGAGCAGTCTGAGGGGAAGATGCGCGTGTATGGTGCGTTCAACGTCACTGCACCGGACTACGAGTACTTCCGTGCGAAAGCTGGTGCGGACTGGTCACTGTTTGACCAAGTCTACGCCTCGACCACCGTGCGGGAGCGCATGCCGAACCCGAGTTTCTATAAAGCCATTTACTCCGATGCGGGGATCAACCCGCATACCTCCGTCTTCCTCTCGCACGACCTGGACAACGTCGTCACACCCCGGGCGTATGGCATGCACGGCGTCCAGCTCTCTCTCAAAGATCCCAAGCCGGCGATCCGGGCGCTGCGCAACCTTGCAGGGGACCCCGTGCAGCGAGGCTGGGAGTACATGCGCAACAATGCAGGAAAGCATGTGTTCGAGACAGACACGGGTGTCGTCATGATTGAGAACTTCGGTCAGCTGTTAATTCTCGAGGCAACGGGAGACCGGTAAGTTTCAAAAGCAGTCTTTCGTTGAACTGGTTCTGAACGGCACGTACAGGAGCCTCGTCTCTTTCACGGAGCCTCCTCGGTGGTGGAACTTCTTCCAAGGTATGACTAGTATTGTGCAGCGACACAGCAGGCGCTCACCATTGATCTGCAGGCGAAGGCGTCCTCACGTACAACGCATTCCTGCCGGACGACAATGATACCACTTGCATGGGTCTCTCAGTGTTGAAGCCACCCGAGGAGCGCGTCCAATCCATGATGGACGACATGCTCGAGAACCGAAGCGACGACGGCCTCCCCTGGGTATGTATCTCAGACTCCCATAAACTGCAGAATATAACTGACACCACCCCCCTGCAGACCTACGTCGACCGGACGATGCCGCGCCTCGACCCGAGTGTCTGCTGCAACGTCCTGCACCTCTTCTATTCGCACGGGCGAGGCCACCAGCTACCCGAGGCGCTCGACTTCGTCGCGAACTCGCTCGACAACCGCGCATACATCGAGGGCACACGCTACTACGTGCCCGACTGCTTCCTCTGGTTCGTGTACCGCCTGCTACAGGCGACGTCCGACGCGGGCGTACACGCGCGTCTGAAGGAGTTGCTGCGCGTGCGCACAATGGAGCGCGTCGGCTCGCCGGGCGACCCGCTCGCGTACGCGCAGCGCATCCTCGTGCTTTCATATTTCGGTATCGCGGACGAGGTCGATCTGCGCTTGCTCCGCGCGCTCCAGTGCGAGGACGGCGGGTGGGAGATTGGCTGGATTTATAAGTACGGGATCTCTGGGATGCTGATTGGTGGCCGCGGCTGGGCGACAGCAATGGCAATTAACGCTATCGAGGCATTCGAGAAATTGTAGATTGAAAGTGCATTGTTCAGATTGTACATTTCGCTGTTGTACATCAAGCTAGCAGACCTCCCCTGCGTGGACGTGAGCCTCTCTACTGTTCAGGACATCATGGGCCGTGCAAAATGGACTATGCTCAGGGTCAGAAAATCCCAAGATTGCTTGCATACTGCAAGAGCATCAACTTGATAGCCGCCGATCTCCAGAATTTCCAACGCGAAGTGGGATATTCTCATTTCCTATACAACAGCGCACTTTGGCCAAGTTTGAAAGTCTGGCATGCCTTGATGCATGCAGAAGTACGCCTTGCACTTTTCATATTCTTGGTCGTAGATTGATGGTTAGCGCCTAGCCCCGGCATACGAACCCAAGAATGAGAACGACAGAATTTCTTACGTCTGGTCGTTGTTACATTGACGTCCAAGACGCACGTGATTGCAACGTAGAAAGTGGCACGAAAAACTTCGCATTGCCATCGATCTGCATTTAGGATGGTTTGATGCTGAGCACATGTCACGAAACTTCAAGGTATGATCTCATATTCTCACCCTCTCTCCTGTGACAATGGTGCCTCCTAATAATATGAGGATTCTATATGGCAGCCGAATCGTCCAGCTGGTATGAAGGAACACGGTTATCATTGCATCGTTATGCACGCCGTCCGGCCTTGAGCTTGTTGAGAGGTGACATAAAAAACATCGAACGCAGCTCGGGTTGAGACCGTAAACTCGTAAATGATGTCCTGCCATGTCCCGGTAGCTTTGTTCCAGAAACCGAGTCATATCTAGGAGATATAGCTAAATGGAGCAGGTAGGTCTTTGTTCCCCATTCCAACCACGGTGACGTCCGCAACTTACTTTCTGACTGCAGCCCATGATCGTCGACAGCAGTATGAGATGTATGACCATCGAGGGACGAAGCCGCCAGAGTGCGTCATTGTTGCCCACGGCTCCAACCTGACAAGTGCGCCACTATTTGGTTTGCTGGAAAAAGGCACGAGGCGATCCTACATCCACCACTATATGTTTCCCAGCGGAACACCTTGCATAGGTATTCCGCCGCAGCTGGGGGTATATCTTCAGCCGTATTTCGCTAGCAAATCTTGTGCAAAATCGATAGCAATCCGTTTTACCTGCGGCGTAAACCCGAGATCTCTGAGTGAAAACCATCGTTCCTCTCTCGTAATATTTTCCAGCTCGACGACAACTGTCGGATGCGCAAGTGCTCTGTGTCATCTCCCTCCAACTGCGCCAATATCCCTCCATTGGGGGTTACAATCGAAGTCACGAATTCTTCGTCAGCCAGGTATCAATTGAAGTATGGAAAGATGTCGCCAGGCATGCTGATGCCGTCTCAGCATACTACGCATTTCGGAAAGGTCCAATCGATTCTGCGGGTTGTCTTCCAAGCCTGCGGCAGCGAGCTCAGTCCTGTAGGATATCTCGGGATCGGTATCTATCAAGTCATGCATGTACATGCAAAGATACATTTGCCAATTCAGATTGTCGAGGAATGGAACGCAACACAGTACTCACCAGTCGACACGTCACAGCGTCTCCGATGTCGAGCAGAGCGAGAACATGCCAAATCAGCTCAAGAGATAAGTCGGCTAGCATAAATGCACAAAATAATTGTGTGTAATGAGCAGCCTTTGCCATTCTTTACCTTCTACCGGATGTCATTGGTGAACAGATGCAGCAGTCTACTTTGACTGAACCGTCGAGGAGGCTGGTGTGACAGTAAGCGCTTATTTGACCTTTCACACAGCACGGGGGCGATGCAGTGCTTAAGTTGACTGTGTCTTCGAATTCGTGCTATCATGCAGAGAACAGTCGTGACATAGGCGAGCTCGTCGCTCAGCAGACGCTGTGAGGTTCAAGTTCGCTGAGATTTAGCAGACACACTATCAGTAACGTATCACGCGACATGGGCGCTCTGCGTGGTCGCACGAGACCGCTGCCACACTCTCGGGGCGATTGTGGCACGTCTCAATCTTGTTCGAATACTAACCGTGCCATCCCGTCCCCCTCGATTCATTTCCTGGTATTCCACACACGTTCAGCTTTAGCCCTCAGACGCGTTACAAGCTAGCTATATGCGCCGTCAAGTAACCGCTAGCTGTGCTTAAAGTGTTGGCGCCCTCCGACTTACTCAGACTCGGCTTCGCTTCCAGCGACAGGAATCTACTCCCCGATTGTGTGAGAAAGGTCCCCATTGTGGGCGGACACATAATGAAGACATGTAAGGTACCCCTCTCTATTGCGCTTGGAGCTTCTGATAATTACTCCGTTCTCAGCAACACTTCTTCGCCGCAATGTGGCGCAGACAATTTTGACTACAGATGCCGATCATCGACGCCCAGAATCTGGCTCAGTACAGCCGTATGCATTACACCGAGCTCACTGGGTGATTCGTCAACAGTCTGGTGCCCAGCCCCCGTGAATCCCGTCTGTTGTACAGTCCGATGGACGAAGTCGGCTACAAATGGAATCGACGGTCAGACAGACATCCGTTGATGAAGACAAGGTAGCACATCCCTTGAGGCGAAACGTTGTCGATGGAATCAAGAAACGTGAAGATAGAACAAAGGAGTGTTCCATGAAATTTCTTGTTCCAGAAGCAGTATGCTAATTCCAGGACGGGTATGGAAACATTGGGGCTTGTGTCGATGACCGTTGTCTTGGACGCTCGCAGGATGAGGTGCTTTGTGTGCGGGCAGGACACATATGGAAACATTGGCACTTGGATCAAAGACCTTTGTCTTGGCCGTTCGCCGTATAAGCTACTTTCTCGCGCACCCATCGCGCACCCGTTTAACCCGAGCTCGCTCAATGTGCCTGAGACTGGTATCAAATTCAGTAACTTCTGCTGGATTCGTTTATCGGCATGTACGAGGCTCTGCAATGTCCAGATCCCACCTGAACGGACGCCACAGAACATTCGCAGGCATCAGAACTGGCATTGTGCTAGATATGGGAACATCCTTGTACTATCAGCGTGATCGATGAGAGAATGCGGAGGCGATTGGCAACGTTATATTGTACACCCACCTGCATCAGCTTCTAGGGCTTGCGCAGGACAAGCTGAAACGTCCCACGCCCGTTGGACCAACTCCGCGACTTGCGGCCCTCCCGAATTCCTGCCGGCGCGTGGAAAGAGAACCAAGGGATCCACGGGTGTCCCCGCCATTATATGGAATTTTTTGTTGGCACGTCGCATCCAACGCCCCTCGTCTCCGCCGCCATCTCAGACATGAGCAACTTACCCTATCCCTTTGATGGTTTTGCCTTCGACACTTCGTGGGTCATGGCGCCGGGGGCATCCCACATTCCCCATCCTATCCCCATCACGTCAGCTTTGAGCGGACCACCGTTCCCACTCAGCTTGTACGAGCTCAACCCTGCAGCGGAAAACAATGTTCCACAGCGAGTGCCGGACACTCGTCCACCATACACCGCAATGGGGCTTGATAGTCTCCTGCGAGATCCGCCCCCAAGGATCTCTCGTCTCGCTCGCCGTCGGCTGATGGGCGGATACTCAAGAGAGGAAGCTGGATGTCAGGTGAGGACAGTTTTTGTGATGGTGGGCTTTTAGGGTGTGATATCCCCAACCCTGTGTCGAGCCGAATAGTGGCATAGGGATATCCTTGATAAGCTTTGCAGGACTGCGGCGGGATACCTAAGCATGTCGTATGCCAATAACGTACTTTCTATCTGCTTGATTTACCATGCTGCCGACAACCCGACAGAATGAATGCTCCTCGTGACAAAGCGGTGCTAATCAGTTCAATATTCTGCAGACGGGCTTTCTATATGGCCGAAGGGCCACTCGGAATACCCACAAATCGGCTCAGTATCATTTGGGTACTGAACCGCGAAGAAACGTAGATGTACCCCCTGCGAGACCACCCCACTGGGCGCAGTCAATGGCAAACGAGGTCAGTTACGTTTCTTCGCAATCCCGTAGCAGAAGTACTGAGCCAGTGATTCAAGGTTCAGTCTCGACCCGGAAGGTTGCATGAGTCGACACACAGGACACAGTGTGCACCGGAGCACAACTTGCCAGAGCCTCCGCATGGTACGCTGCTCCGCAGAGATCCATTCGAGAACGCTGAGACGCATCTTAGATATGGATTATACAGTCCCTACAGCGGTAACGCACCATCTGCCAGCATCGTGTGCATCCATCGACGACCAACGGTATAATCCCGGGCTGAGGGCGGAGGCATTGCAGCTGCAGTTAATTCCTCCAGGTCGGATGGCTCAGACCATGGTATCGACAGGCATGCAGTCCGTCCCTACAGCAGGTCAGTCCTACATCTCAGCTCGAGCGACATATGTCTGACACACCTGAAGGGATGGCATCCGCTGCTGAAGCCAACCACGACTCGGACGTCCACCCTAACACGCGTCACCGCGACGCGATCGTGATGATCGCGTCGTGGGGCTGCCCAAATCTGACAGCCATCGCAGAGCCCTCCTCAGGGCGAGATGACATGTCTCCCCGACAGGATGATGAAGTAGCGCAACAGCCTGAATTCCCGAGTTTCACGGGGAGACAACCACCTGGCGGCGCCTGCGCAGGGTGCGCAGAAGCGGGCAAAAAGTGCGATGGTGTGACGGGCTCGGGTATCGCCTGCGAGTGAGTGAGCCTTCAAGGCATTTCTTTCCATCGGTTTGAATACAGGTGCAACTTCGGTGACATGGGAGTTTCGCGGAGTCACTGCGGTAAATCCTCTGCTTATTGGTGGAGACGTACGTGGAATCCGCGCCGGAGCGTCTGCCGCTTTCATAGCTTTCTTTGCGCCGTTCTTCATCATGTTGCTCTTAGCTTAGCATGTGTGCTGACGCTGAACGTACAGACGATGCCGCCGCTTGGTGTTGACCTGCAAATACGGAAGTAAGGAACATGCAGCATAACGGATCGTTGGGACCGGACATTACATACCTCCAGGGTACGCAGGGTTTCTCTGCACAAGACGGAGCAGTAGCTGAGCAAGATCTTGCATTCAAGACCTCTTGTGCGCCGCAGGATGCCAAACTCATCACTGCCGGCGATGATGCATGTATGCTCTTTGTATCTCCTGCCCAGGTTCCTTGTATGCCTTCTGTTGATGAAGAGTAATCCTGCGTAATCTCTCCAGACATCAGTTAATCGTGGTTCGTACCTTGTATTGGTTCGCTCGCCTCCTCCTTTCATTCCGGTCTCAAACTTTGCGATCCTAGTGGTGCCTTTTCAGAGACAGTGGTGCATTGTTGTAAGACAGGACAATATTATTCAGCATGTTCAGTGCCGAGATGATAGTGAACAGAGGTCGAGCGTTGAGACGTTGAGGTGACAAAGCCAAGCAGCTGTGAACGCCTTTCTCGGTGCTGTGCCCTGATCCGCTAGCACGTGCCGTCCTGGCCAGGACTAGAAGCGCCGGACTCCGACAGGATTATTTTGATCATGAATGCACGATCTTGTCTTCATCTCGGAGGCCTGAGATTATTGGAAGGTGAACGTCGACAATTAGTATTCTGTTTGTCCGTCCCTACTTTGGCTTCTAATTGTATCTGTGAATCTGTTCGCGCGGAGAGCTGCAGACTAATCTCGCGCCGGATTACGCCGGGCTCAGATCCTGAACAACGGTCTGTTCTTGACTCACGAACCCATGTGAATGAAATTGGAAGGAACTGACTGCATATTTTAGGAGTCAAGACAGTCGTGTGTTCTTACGCTGCCGGTCCATTTACACGAATCTCGTAAATGCCCGCTTGCGGACTCGTTGAACCTTCCATTATTGCCAGCAGAACTTGCGCTCTTGCAGAGCAGGGTAGTAGCCCAGTAGTACGAGCAACTATCACAATAGACGAACAGCGAAGGAGTATGCTACAAGACGGCCGGACATCCCCCAGAGGTGCTACGAGTTACCAATGCTTCCGTGGAGACGGCGACGCCGAGCGCATTGCGCAGACACCGTTGGCTCCTGCTTGATGCTACCTCTCCACGATCCACGTGACCCCAAGCCGAAGGTGCGTCTGCTCTATCGTACGCGAGCGTCGTGAAACGGACCTCATGACCATCACAACTCAGGTATACGGAACGACGAACATCCAACGTTGTCGATATCTCGGCTCTCCCGTTCCACGTCAGAAATCACACTCAAGGCAAGTTCTTCGTGTGCAGAAAAGCCTTAAGTTTCCTCATTACCCCTTTTTTACAGCCATTGCTTATGCTCGCTGAACAAGGTGAGCCTGAATTACGCGATGTCAGGTCTCTAAGTAGATGCTGAAAAGCATCCTAGCTGATGACATGATCAAGGGCGTAGTGTGAATGGTTGGAATATTGGTGCTGCGGGATTGGCGTTCCAGTTATGTCTGCCTTCGGCTCATGACAGATGTTTACTGGTATTGCCGAAAGGCGCACATGTCCTCCTGATTCTCGTTGATGGATGACTGGGTGCAATAGTCCTTGCAGGATGCGGTATGTATGCACCTTGGCACACATCGAGTTTTAACACGGCAAGACGTCCTCAACACGCGGGAAATTCGTTCCGCTTCCTGTTGCCGTGTCGTGTCCTCTTTGTGCACGCATGCGTCTTCCAATGTTCGACACCCTCCATTGCACCACTGAGAATCGCCATGATAGGATTCCTGTGTGACCCTCCGACTGTTACCGGTGCCTCCAACAGGTCGTAATTCTTCGCTACAGGAAACAGTTTAGCTCTATCGGTGCCCTCCTCGAATCGGAACAAGGTTCGCATTTTGAAGTCTCGCCAAAGGCACTATAACATCATGAGTGATCCCTTCATGTCTGATTTTTAAGAAGGCCTTTAAATCTTCGCAAACGTCGGACTGAAGTCTTTTCCTCCCGATGTGCAAGTGATGCCCAAGTATAGATCCACGACTGCACGTGAAATCCAAGCTTCCCAAGCTTGTTTCATTGCATACCTAGATATGTCTGGTACACCTAGAGCACCTCAACATGCTTAAACATTAGGAAAATGTCGATCTGACTTGGCGGCCTTTTCGAGCCTTTTAGGGCTTGCTTGCGGTTATTGCAGCATTTCGTGCTCAGCAAAGTCGAGAAAGCATCGAAAAGCGATGCGAAAGATATCAAAGCATGCAAACGCAAAACCGAAATTTTCCTGGTAAAAAAACCTAAGATGGATGACACTAATGTGCAAAAAAGCCATGCTATGCCTCCATTACTGTGTAATAAGAAGGCGAAGGGTGCTTTCTGAGAAACTGAGTACCTCGTTAAAAGTTAAACAAGTAGGGTGCCTAGATGCTCCTTACCTACCAGTGTGGGTGAATGATATGTTCGATTTCGCATATCACATCCCTACTCAACCTTAATGCTGCTACATATGCCCATAGAGCTCTATAAGTACATCATCAACTTTCTTTGGGATACCTTCCTTTTCTGTGGAAATGCATGTAAGTTTCTCGGGCATGGCAGCCTAGTTGTTGTTATCATCTTAAGGGTTTTATTCACGTCTGTTATCATAGGTCAACCAAAGCTACCCTGAACAGAATACCAGTCTACGACTGCCAGATTATAGAGGCCCAATCCCTTAGCACAAGTCCTCAACTTGTCCCATGCACCCATCTACACGCGAGCCAGGGACAACATCTGCAAGCCGTTCACTCGGGCGCACCCGAGGTCAGCCGTCCAGACGTCTCTTGAGATTTCACTATAGCTCGCGCACACCGGGAAGAGCGGCTTTCACGTCAAGGGACGAGGAAGTACATGCAGGAACTCGGGTGTGCGCGATAGGTACAAGTGGCACTGTAGTCGAGGACTGGTCGGCTGTTGGTTCTCGAGGCGACCAGGGACACATCAAGAGTTAATTCGGATGACGCGTCCAGCGTATTCTTTCAAAAGCACTCGCAGTGCTGAAACGAAACACAAATCCGGGCTTCATTTAGTACTTGGGGTTGATCTATGATACAACCATCCATACGCACTACGAACGGCAAACCGGGGCATTTTCGAAGTACGGACTATAGTATTCCTTGGGAGTACGGTACATCTCGCTATGGCCCCCGCACACATGTCCCTAGCAGAAAGCACAGACTTTAGCAGCAATATATTGAGATGAAAGAAACACATACTTGTCCCAAGACACCTGCTTTGGCATTCAACCGCCTGCTCCCATTCTGACAATAATGGCAGTGGGCGAACCCATAGACGTCTCGGACGCAGTGAACTCGAATATTTCCCGACTTTGCAACCGGAGGAATAGTCGTGACTTGGCCATACGAAGATATTGGACATTCCGCAGTCCGACATCCCAAAGCTTGAAGCGGACTTCACTTAGGCCAGAAAAGTGCGGCGAACTCAATATCTCGTCCAAGCCGTTGAAGTACTCACAGCATCGCTCCAGCGCGAAATAGGGATCCTTCTGATGCTGCTGTAAGTAATCGAAGGTAATGCAGAGCCTTGCGATGCGGTTCGGGGGAATATGTGTCATAAAAATGCTGGCTGTGTAGCCCGGGTTCGAGGTCGAGCACTCATTCAGTTTGATTGTGAGGTCTCGGAGATTTGAAAGATATGCAAGGGGGTGGATCGCAAACCGAGGCATCAATCTGCTGAGCGTGGTGTCCGTGGATTCTATAGTCAGCTCGGATATGGTTTTTGCCAGCAGCGGGGCGGTGAGCAGGTACTTGGCGGAATGTAAATCGCTCCGAGGAACAACCTGAGTTCTTATGAGGAATAAGTGGTCTGTTGAATACGGGAACGTACATGCGATTCCAATAATGCTAGACGAAGACTTTCGAGACCAATAGAATTGGCACCGTGCGTATGCTGTGTGTCGTGCACACAGGAGACACGATTGATCCCCAAGTATTTCAGGCTTAGAAACGCGCAGAGAAGCCGACCTATATCGGCGAATGTTGCGAAGCACACACCCAAGAGGTCTAGTTGTGTAACATTCTTGAATGTACGGAGCGCGAGCATTGTCCGCATGTTGAGCGAAATCGGTCTGTGTCCTTCTAGATCTACCACTATGATTGACCTGAGACGAGTGATCTTTCCTGCGAGTTCGACCGCCGAAGTCGTCAGCATGTCAGGTTTTAACGAAATCGTCCTGATGTGATGGGTGTGCAGCCAATGTCGGCGGCACAGATTTGTGAGCGAGCGTCTATCGCGAAGCCGAAATTCCGAATCTGAAGGTAGAAAACGCTGGACCATCATACGAAGCCCTGTGCATGTGCATCCACATGCCATGACAGTGCGGTAGTCGTCTATGGCCTGGACTATGAGCCACCAGACATCTTCAGGCAGCTGCGGTCGCGGATATGACACCACTGTAACCTGTCTGTATGGCACCGTGAGCTGTGTGAGCTTCTGGACTCTCTGAATACTCACATCGCACGATCGGAAATCACGGAGTCACAAATTGGCGACCATGTTCTGCTGACAGCAATACCATTGGACCTCGCATCCGCCCGTTTCATAGAGTGTGTGTTGTAACCCCTAATGTTAGAATGCTTCGTATCGATAGTGTGTGCGATTTTGCTTGTGACGAGCCCCGCCTCAGTATAGGGGTCATCCCTTGTGGAGCGTTCACGAGCTGTCGCGTCCGTATCAGCGGAATGACGATACTCTTTCTCGCCCACTAAGGAGGAAGTGTGAATCGGTACTGTGTGCAACAGCATGAAGGCTGAGATGCGCGGTAGGGCGGAGGTCAGAAATGTGCTGGAAAATGGCAAATAGAGAACGGGTCGATGGCGTCCCTCGGCGGCGACGACAACGTGCACTTCGATTGAGAGTATAACCGGAAGAACAACGTTGGATGCTGCGATGAGAATGGGGTGTGTGAGAAATTTGTTCAACGACGACGGGCGCAAAGTATGCGAACGTTGTCCTTCGGTGGTCACGAAGAAGTGTACAGTTCTGCGAACGAGATAAGAGGGGGAAGGTGGAGAAAGGGTATTGAATCCTGCAGGAATCGCAGGTGCGCGGGATGATCACATACTGCAAGTATACATTTGGTACATGGTATCAATCAGAAGTAGTGTTACATACCGAGATACCGGCGGACCACGCGAGATACCAGTTGCCCCAGACGATGGAGTGGTGCGTCGTCGTAAGTCTGAGGATAGCGGGAAGAGTGAAGAAACAGGCAAGGAAGAGCTGTAGGTGGGATAAAACGAAAATACTATAATATATTAATTCGTCCCCCAGTTCAGATGCGGCATGCCACTCACAGTCAAGTTTGAGGTTTAAGCTGCAAATAAAGCAATCAACGAGCAGTAGTGAGCGGTGATGGCGCAGGATAAGACTGAGATGACGGGCGAGAGTTCGGAATCGGCTCACCACGAGGCAATGCACAACGTGGTCACGGAAATGGCCGAGACAGACCAAAATAACTGCGTCTCGTCTGAGATATAAGACGCATTACAGAATACCTGAGCCTGCCGTAATGCGAGTGCTGCAACCGTGCACGACTTGAGTAGGGCCAGTGCCTGATGCCATCACGCGTGTCTGCCCGCCGCCACTACCCAGCGCGCACTTCTAAGATCCATTCACTTGAGAATGAGGGAGAGTCCCCGGAGAAGCGCATATGGTTGAATCGCATGAGAGTGAGCAAGTTGAACGCATGAAAGGTGCACTGCCGCGTCGAGCGTCGGCGACGTTCAGCCAATGACATGGCGCCGGCCCACGGATCACAAAAGCACCTGCCTTCGATCTCAAAGGCAACTCGATGAACAACTTGGGCGATGAGATCACTGCTGCCTGCCACCGCTCCCGCCGCTGTCTACGTCTCCAGCACCCGAGACGTGGGATGGGCTCCGGATCGGCCGTCGACGCCGCCGCCGTGCACACGCACGATATCGCCGGAAAGCAGGCAGACAAGCACCGTCGAAGTCACTCGATCGGCGCCAAGAATAGGCACGGCGCGCAGACAAGGCCGCGAAAGGCCCGCATGCAGGTGCGCCGGAGCGTTCTGTTTGGAAAGAAAAGAGCGGGGAGAGACCAAACTAATGCGAGCCTCCGCCGCAGACTGGTCAGGCCCGCCTGTCGCGCACGCACGACCGCGTCTCTGGCCGCTCTCTCCAAGATCAGACGGCGCGAGAGCACATCACTGTGCTTGAGCCCCGTAGATGTATCGTTTCTGCGTCTCACCAGGCAGGCCTACGCCAACTCGCCTCCGTCGTCCTGCTCCAGCGGGATCGCAACTCCATCCGGCCCATCCACGCAACCTCTTCCACAAGCTCGGACCCTGCCCCTGCTCCCTCGTCCCAGGTTCTCCCGACGCCCCACCGTCCGGCTCATCGCACACGCACGTCCAGACGTCGGCTCACCAGTGCCCGATACAAGAAGCCCGCGTAGTTAACATGCCGTTCGCGCGGTCGTCTGCTATGTAGAGCACCCAGCCTGCCGCACTACACGAACGCACGGCGTCCGGCGGCGCGCCGCGCAAGAAGTATTCGTTACTGGCAGCGTGTGAACCGAACCCGATCGCGAAGAGTGCCTAGGTGAGCCCGTCTGGCACTTCCTCTCCTGCGTGTGTCTTGGTTGTGCGTCCGATACACTTCACATGCACTACACTGGGCCACTGCCCGAGGTTGCAATGCTTCGAATAATCTTGCAGCGACCTCGTTCGGCTTCGTGTGAGGAATATTGTGGGGCCTCGGCGAATGCTGGACCGAATGACGTCGCTAGGGGCACCACGGATGGCGGCGTTTGGACTGTTGTCAATGTGGTATCAATGCGTCGCCGTCACGTGCCTGTGAACGGGGATTGGACAACTTGTTCGCGGAATTAAATGCGTTGCGCATTCGCGCCAAGCCTATGTAAACAGGAGCAACCGAATCAACCTGAGATCCTGGGCCAGAGCAGCGTTCGAGAGGGAGCACTAGGGGCACTTTTTGTATAGAGAGCACAAGGCGATGTTCCTGACCTCTTACAATTACTGTAATCAATAGTCGAGGAATTAGTGTTTCTCGTCTGCAATGTCCAGACTGTTGTCATTATATATACCTCCCTCCTCGTCATGTGCCGAGATTTATTACTCGAGCTACTCGCGAAATACGGGTTGAATCAGAGCTTCAGGGATTACATCGCTGAAGGGTGTACACAACGATCGAGAGGAGGCGCTTCAAAGAGAGCGCATCCCGTTATAATGACTAGGTGCGACTGTCGTAATAGCGCTGTAATAATAACACAAATCTTCCCATGCACATACTACCCTCGGTCATCCGGTGTCAAAAGGTAGCTGCAATCCTAGTCCTGAGCTCGGCTACGTTGTTAATGGACCATATGTGGGACGTTCGCCCAGATGAACATCTGCTTGACTCTAGAATCAGGGACTCACCGTGACTACTTGCACAACGATAGCATCTTCTAGCAACGCCACCGATTGTATGGACCCATCGGGATCGACTTGATGTCGACATTTGTTAAACGAGAGAGAGCCGGGGGCAAGTCCAATTCTGCCAAGTCGAAAGAAGGGAATTCTACGATGCCGTAGCTGGCACGCAGATCTTCACATCCAATCCAGCCGCGATACATTACATAGCGGACATGGCGCTGATTGAGGTCGTAGATACGAAGCCGTCGGCCCGGGTCCCTCACGCTGACGAGTACTTTCATGCCAAAGACACAGAAACTGTCGATAGGCGGACTCGTGGGGAACATGTGCGTCTTCGTGCTCCAATCCGACCACTGCCAAGTCGTCCGCCCAGTCTTAACTGCATTCTGAACGCAATCCATGATTGTCGGAATAGGAACAAGATGTAGGGCGCTGTGGTGATGTCCAGGAAACAGCGGCATAAGATTCATATAGAGCGCAATGAGCCCGTCGCGTCGTGAGGTGGAGAATGGTACATCCAACAGGTTAGGGGCGAATGATGCCGAAGGCAAATCCGGTTGCAGCCGCATGCCCTGCACACTGAGTTTTTCAGACAAGTACAGTTTGCAGACATATGATATCTCATCCAAGGAAATTGCTTCTCGGAGCGTCTGTTGCGTATCGATCTTGATCACTGCGAGGTGTGGACTACTCCCCATAATACGGTTTTCCGCTACGACCAGCAAGATATTTTCGGGTAGCAAGGCAAATTGCATCGCTTGAAATCCTCGAAGCCACTGAAGCAATGTTAATGTACGCGCTATGTGCTGGACAAAGTACGCGCTATGTATAGACTTACCATGTGCCGCTCGCCAGTCTTCCAGTTCCAGATGATGATGCCGCAACTGCCATCGAATATGAAACTAGGGATTACAAGTAGATCTCCGCACATTGTGGCCACACTATACGACACAGCAGTGATGCCCATATCAAGAGTCGACTTAAATGCGAGCGGATGGTTGCTACCGTCACGGAGTGATGTGATATGCGCCCTAGAACGAAGATAGTTGCTGGTCGGCCAACGACGCGCATCGAGCACCACAGTATGAAAGGAGTGATCTAAGCTTACTTGTACCGCGCATTCTCCAGCACCACTAGCAGATCCTGCCCGATATCTACGGCAAGTCGCGCTACGTGTCCCTCGAGTTCTCTGAAGTGGAACGCCGTTCCACTCCTGGAATATTCCGCAGCTCCGACGGCAGCTGTCGAATGTTGCAAGTACGTCCCTCCATCTGTGCCCATATCCCTCCACTTAAGAGCGCACACGAGAAATGTTCGTCTGCCCAGGTGCACACCGACGTCGGGTGAGTGTACTGCCAAGCACGCTGATGCTTTGGCAGCGCACCACGCTTTTCTGCAAGGTCAAGTCGACTGTGAGGGTTGTCTTCCAAACCAGTAACGGAAAGCTCTATCCTGTACATAATGTCCGGATCGGCATCGATCGCCTCGCACATGTGTCTGCAAAGCTATAATCATGCATATATTTGTGGGATCGAGTGGATATGATGTGATTACCGACCAATCTACACCTCACGACGTGTATGACGTCGAGAAGGGAGAAAATGCGAAGTAGCAACTCGACAGGCACGATGCCTACCATATTAACACTGGCGACGGGTCGGGGCAAGTCAGCGATTATATCGCGGCCTCCGACTAGAAATGTCATTGATGTGAGCAGTAGTCTACCACGTGAACAGACATAATGTGGCAGCGCATATTAAATAAATTTTATTTTTTCGATCGCAAGCGCTCATCGACTAGTCAATGGAGAATTCCACTGCAAGTCCGAGGTAATACACTCTTGATTATCCGAGTCCAGCTCATATTATTGCAATAATAACTATCTAGGCCCTTACAAATGATCAATTGCGTAGAAAACATACCGTCAAAGCGTCACGGGTATCAATGCATACAGAATGAAGACAGCGATCCCAGTCGAAACCTACTCTGGAGGGTAGGCCTTGTACATCGATGACGGCCTATACTCCGTATCCTCGGCGTCCTGCTCGAGATCTACCGGCTTGTACGATGCACCGCCGTTCCTGATGTACTCCTGCTGTGCTTTCATGCTGACGGACCAATCATAATACATCGGAGTGATGGCTGCGAAGCGTAGTCAATACCGGCTTTCGAGAGTGATCGACTGGCTACGTACTTCGGCTTCCATCATTGAAGATGAGTTCATAAATCAGACTTGCAACCATCGTCGCAGGAATGTTTGTTACTGAGGCGATGATCGCGTAGCGGCCGCCGAATGCTTGCGTTCCCCACAGGGTTATGGCGGCAAGGCGCCCACCGATGTCGCGAGCAGAATTGGCAGCCAAAGCAGCAGGAGCGAAGCCCCAGATGACGCCGGCGCTGCGAACACGCGCACGTCAGACGCGTCATTGCAACTTGCAAGAACTACTTACAAAGCGAATCCGAGAACCCATGGGATCATGAATGGAGGGCACAGGAAGTTGGTCGGATCGATACATGCGAAGGAGACAAGCGCAATGACAACATCCTGCGGAGCTATCAGACAGACCGTAACTGAGAGATTTCAAACCTACACATACGCAGCAGAATTCATTGATCAACACGTAGAACAGGTTGTCGATCGGACTGGCATATAGTGCGAAGATGCCAGCGGGACCTTGCGAACTGAACATTGTTGTGTTGTATTCATGCTTCTCCATTAGCACCTCCTCCGCTGGCTGCGAAATCTTTTGTAAGCGTCGGATTGGACGGAAATAGAGGCGGAGCATACAATGATGAGGTTCTTCCACTGGACATAAGCAAGCATACAAGCAAGGTATGCTCCGAGAATCTCGGCAAATATCAGTCTACATCGCAAGCGTACTATGTCAACTCCATGTGGCTGAATCAAAAAAGGGTACTGACCTCAACCCTTTCAGAGGTGGACATTTCCCGAAGATCATCGCGTGGATTGTGAAGCTGGGATTAAAGTATCCCATTGATGTCGACTGTACAGCAGACGTTAACTGACAGCATCACTGTTAAGCACTGCAGAACCCACGAGGCAGACAGTGAGTGACATCACGACACCGATCGCGTACGCAATGCCGACTTGGAAAAGGCCTGTGTCACTAACTGTCAGAACCACTTGTACCCGCCACATGTCAGAACCACGTACTTCCGAGTCCTTCGACGCCAAGTATCGTCCCACATATCCATGACGCCATTGATCCTACGCCCAGATACGTATAGAAGAACGTGCCAAACTGACCTAACGTCAGGCACTGACAGGAAGTTTTCGCGCACAACACACCGTTTCCGCGATCATCTCAATGATCCAGTGCACCCTTCGTCTTGGCTTCTCCCACAGCTGGAAAACCCGTGGTCGTGGTATCACTTCATTCAGATGGAAGACCCGGCCGGTCGAATTCAGGCTACCCGGACTCATCGTTTTGGCGGTAGGATTTTGAACGGGATGGACCGGACGCTAGCAGACGGACAGCGACCAGAGAACGGGAGGACAAAGGGGTAAAAGGCCGTGTCATCGCGCTACGGCCCAGTTATACACATCAGTAGGCGCCTAGATGATGGGTACGTCAAGCAACGCCAACACGAGCACTGATGGCGCATCGGGAAGGTAACTAGTATGTCACCATGTTGCCGTGAAAGGATCAATGAACTTCGTGGAGCGATGCGATGTACAATTGTTGATGAATCCGATTACGCCGAAAGATCGAGCCTCAAGCTTGCCTCGAGAATTTGGTGTGGCTCAGTGGAGAGATCCGAACTCTTCTAGGATACCGATAAAGCAAAGCCGTCCGTAGTGGGAAAATGTCTGCCCGAAATCTGCAATGCAGCTAGCCACTGAGAGCGGTGTCATAGTCCACAATGAACAGTGAAACAAGATACCGATCGTTGCGCATTTGTTCGGTAGTCTACACGACATCCTCCGACAAACCTTGAAGGCTGTGTTGATGGTGAGCCACCGTCTCGCTTTGGCGAGCACCGGATACCTCAAAATAGCTTAGCACTAGCTAGATGCGGCAAGACACGAGGAAAGACGCCGAACAAAAGCAAATGAACAGATGTGGCGTTGAGCAATAATATTCTGGGGTACTGCATATTGTGGAAACGGTGCTGTACACCTCATGTAACATCGGACAGCAGTGCAGAGCTCCGATGGAGTTTGCCACCATGCCTCAGAACTTCGGTCCGATACATCATCTGAAACCGTCGAAGCTATTACTGAGAACAGGTGTTGTTCTGACTTCTCCTCAGTTCCCAGCTCCTGTCACAATCGGAGTCGCACGAGATCAACGGGGTGTTGCTGGACAGCGTGTCTTCCTCCTCCAAGGTGAAGTCGACGACCCAATCAATCACTGAGATGTCGATGATGAGGGACCGTGCCTTGGTGACTGGATCAATGAAAAAGGCTCAAAACCTCCAGGACAAACAGGCGAATTCTTGCATCAGGCCTTCACGTCGCTGTACGCATTATCTGGGACCTGGGTGAGTCGAGAGATGAGACGAAAGACGAGACAGCCCCAGCCCTCGACCGAACTGCGTTAAAGCGGCGATGAGATTAGATTAGATCGCGTTTGACCACCCCAGACCATCGTCCATCGATGTTTTCGGGTTGCGAGCGACAGCGAGCTGCTGCTCTTCATCCACAACCAGCCCCTCTCCCTATCCCACATCGCCTCCACCACCATGCCTCGCCAATTCTTCGTCGGCGGAAACTTCAAGATGAACCCTGCGACGCAGGAGCAGAAGCGGGCCCTCGTCAAGACGCTCAACGACGCGGACATCGACCCCGCCGTCGGTGCGTGCACTGCGCCTCCCTGCCCGAGACATGACACAGATTACCGCTTGCAGAGGTCGTCATCGCGCCGCCGTCGATATACCTCCTCGCCCTGAAGGACACGCTCCGGAAGGACATCCAGGTCGCCGCGCAGAACTGCTACTGCAAGCCCACCGGAGCCTTCACGGGCGAGATCAGGTGAGATCGCCCCCCGCCGACGCATGCGCCGCTCACAGCGCGCCAGCCCCGCGCAGCTCGTCGACGCCGGCGTCCCCTACGTCATCCTCGGTACGCCGCCCGCCCGCGCTGCGTCCGCGCGCTGACCCCCCGCAGGCCACTCCGAGCGCCGCACGCTCTTCCACGAGAGCTCCGAGCTCGTCGCGCAGAAGACCAAGGCCGCGCTCGATGCGGGGCTCGCTGTGATCCTCTGCGTCGGCGAGACGCTCGAGGAGCGCGAGCAGGGCCGCACCGCGCAGGTCGTCGAGGCGCAGCTCCAGCCCGTCGTGCAGGTCGTGGGCGAGAAGGATTGGAGGTATGTCCCTGTTCGTGCGGGTGCTGGGGATATGCAGCCTGATCCCGAGCAGCAAGATCGTGGTCGCGTACGAACCCGTCTGGGCGATTGGCACGGGCAAGGTCGCCACCTCCGCCCAGGCTCAAGAGGCACATGACAACATCCGCCGCTTCCTCGCCAAGGCGGTCTCCCCGGCTGTCGCAGAGAGCACCAGGATTATCTACGGCGGCAGTGTCACCGCTGCCAACTGCAAGGAGCTCGGTGAGTGCCGCACCTGCAGAGATTGAATGGGCATATTCTCAGCTTCTCTGCACACAATAGCTACCCAGCCCGATGTCGACGGCTTCCTTGTCGGGGGAGCCTCCCTGAAGCCCGAGTTCATCCAGATCATCAACGCGAAAAGAGCATGAGCTTCTCGTGGGATGCGCTTCCATTGTGTTGCTTAGATTAAGGGGAAAGAGAAGGCCATTCGGCCGCTGTACTTACGGATCGCAGACAGAAGTATACTTCAGAATGTACCACGCTGGTTGCTACGTCGCAGCGCGCTCTCACCGCCCGATGCTCTTGTCGCCAGCGCACGAGCTAGAAGCAGATGGCACGCCACGCGGCGGAGCCGCTCTATTCCCATCGATGGGTACACCAAGGATACAGCAATACAGCAAGTGGACTAGTCTACACTCGTCGGCGCCTTTACACGCCCGCACGACACCGGTTCGCAAAGCAAATGGACAGCAGATAATCTATAGACCCGATAAGTTACACCGCATACACCCGCTCGGCGCGCATCGAGCGCAGCTCGAGCATCTCGAACTCGGTCAAGCGCGAGCCACTGCCCACGGTGACCACGGCGGAGCCCTGCGTGCCCGAGCGCTGCGGGAGGCTCGCGAGGGAGAAGTCGAGCGGGCGGGGCGGGGCGGTGTGCACGGACGCCGCGTCCTCGCGGACCATCCCGCGGACGTTGAGGCACAGACGGTTGCTCATCACGCATGAGAGCGCCACCGCGAAGCCGATGGGGATCTCCACCT
This sequence comes from Obba rivulosa, assembly GCA_001687445.1. NCBI lineage: Eukaryota > Fungi > Basidiomycota > Agaricomycetes > Polyporales > Gelatoporiaceae > Obba > Obba rivulosa. The sequence goes on along the minus strand of KV722426.1, from coordinate 12,899 downwards.
CGAGTTCCTAGGGCAGACGTCAGCACGGCGCCAGCGCTCGGGTCGGGGCACGCACCGAGCCCAGGGTGAAGATCAGCGCGTTGGTGAAGTAGGTGGCGAAGACGCTAGACCCGCGCTGGTCAGGAACGGATGGTACAGAAACCATGGGTGGACGCACACAACGAAGTAGAACGCCGAGTCGCGGACGAGAATCTGGAAAAGGTGCCTGCCGCTTTGATAGAGTGTCCCTCCGCGGCGGTAGTTTTCCATGCCCCGGTATAGTGCCAGCCCGCAGAGCACACTTTCCGAGACAAGCATTGGGATCCAGAACGCGAAGAAGTCGGCGGGAACATCAGTTGCCACACAAAATGGCACGCCGGGTATCTCGTTGAAAACCGCTTCGGAAGACCGTCAGCGGGTCCTCGCCCTGGCGTGATACCGACGTACCTTGAATCTGAGCGAGCACCATACCCATTATTGTCGCAGACGCGGCGGCGCACAACAGAAACGTTACACCCATAAATATAAGAACCTTCTTGTTCAGAGAGTACAGCGCATATAAGCGCAGCTGTAGAATTACTTCAAGGAGACGCATGAGTAGGGGTGGGACGGCAATGCGGACACTCACGCTCTGCTAGCACGAAGGATACGACCCCTGTCCACCCTTGCCATCGGTACCACGCCAAACCTGCGCCGCAAGGTCAATAGGAGTCCGTTAGGAGGTTGCCATAAGGAATATATACAGCTAGTCGGCTCGTGAGCATCGGAAAACCCAGGCTGAAGAGGCCACGTACAACTGCGACGAGAGGTGCTTTAGCATATGCTTTCAAAAACCCGCGACATCAGATGGCACTCACCGTGTTATTCAAATGCGGACTGAAGAGGGCTGTGGCGGCTCGTCAGCCATCCCTCCAGGTCATGTGACAGATGGCGTTTCGTACCGTAGTTGTTGAATCTGTTCGTGCAAAATCTCGTTCAGCATGCGTCTGAGTACTATGAGAAGCTTCCTCACATTACTGTGACAAGGGTGTAATAGCGTGTCTAACCAAGGTCACAGGTGAACTCGGGTCGAACATCAATGGCAGTATCGACTCACCATAAGAAAGAGACATTTTCCTATTGACCACGGGGAATTCTACACCGAACGTCATCCTTGGGCAGTGCTAGATGAATGCCAAAGCACATACCCAGATCAATTCAATCTAGCCACCTCGTCAGTAAGGACACTCCCTTTGGCCGGATTCTTCCTCACCTCTTGGTCCAGCGTAAGCACTACGGGTTGACGAATCAGAGGTGGCTTCAGATCGCAGCAGCAAGGTGCTCACAATGATCAAAGACAATGATTGTGCTTGACGCCACTGCGGAATGGGAACATCAGAGCCGTCAACACGGCCGCACGCGACGGCGATCGGGGGGGCTCACACTCGGAGTACCTAATCCGCGAGATGGTACGCAGCGCAGAGATTATCTGGTGCTCTATGCCCACGATGATCCCCGGGGTCGTCGACATCGCCCTCGAGCGGGGGAAGGGAGGCTCGCAACGGCACGCAGCAGGGAGATATATACCAGCGCGCGCGAAGGCAAAAGCCAGAACCCGCGCGGAAGCGGAAGCAGATATATAGTCTGACAGGAGCAGGAAGTGCGGGGATACTCGATGCCCCTGCCGCCCACGCGGCACCCATATATGCCGTCGGATCTGCGCCCTTGGCTGGACACCACGGTGCTGATTTGCCAGACGGCAACGGCACGCAGCGCGCTGGCTGCGCGCGCTCGGTGGCGTGTCGCCCAGCCCCGTTCGCAATCACCGTGGGGCAGAATCCGCGCGTTAAGGTTCACGGAAGCAGCGCATGGCATGCCCGACAGGGGCACGAAGTTTATAATGCCCGGGCATTCGACGCGTCCAGCGGATTGGGCTGTCCCCGAGGGGTGCGCGCAGAACCTTGTAAGACGCTGCCAGTTCTGGTGATGAACAGTACGGCCAGTCAAAGCGTCACGCATCAGGCAGTCGTTCTCTTCGAGAGGCGCTTGGGGCGGCGGGCTATGCCGGCCACAATCAACGACGGGAACTTGCTGACCTCGCTGTCAAAAGCCCCCTGCTGTGTCGCGTGTTTGGGATTCGAAACTCCAGCACCAACGTAGGACGTGATTACTGCAGAAATTCACGAGCCTTGCGTGCGCCTCGCATGGCCGATGCATAAGACGGTCTGATAGAGTAAGACAGCTCCAAATTGCGACGCAGCCTACCGGGCGCACAGGCAGCGCAGCCTGGCGCTGAGAAACTTCGATGTCGGCAGACCCGTCGTTGGACGCATCATCTTCGCTGTTGGGCCGAGGGTGGTGTGACGGATGGCGAGACGGAGGCAGTAAGCAGAGTCCGCCAAGATCGCAACGAGAGCGAGTGTCGTGGTGGACCACCGCAGCACCTGTGCGCCACTCTCTGCCCACGCGACGCGTTGCTTTCTCCCGCGACGCACTTTCGCGCTGCGCTGGTGTAGAACGCAGTCCCAGGGATAGCTTTGATCTTCGTGCTCGATAAAGACGTCACGGAAAGCAGGAGCCGAACCAGGCAGGTTTTAGACACCGAGAGTCTACGTGGGTCGAGTCTCCGATGTGACAGCTGTAATTGCCAGAAGCCTATTCTGGGGTGGCCCTTAAGTTCTTGTGCTTCGTAGCTGTCCAGTGTATCCCATGTGTGATGGAAGTAGGAGCAGCGAACTATCCGCCAGTGAGGCGCAGGTGGATCACATCCCGTAAAGCATCAGCAGTCGCATTCCACGACTCGTCCTCCGAGCCCCAGGAGAGTTCCTAGGATCCCTAACACTGCCCCATCAGACCTACGTCTGCGGCCTGCCACAGGGCCCGGGCTTCCAAGGACCAAGAGACGTCTGTCGCGAGCAAATACGTGGCAGAAGTGAAGGATCAGCCACCAGGTTCTACACGGCTCCGCAGGTCTTGTTCACCGACAGGCACGCATGCATCCCAGCTGACAGCCGTGCCTGGAACACCGCAAACGGGGAAGCCTTGCAAACTCTTCCCATCCGGAGGACTGTCTTCTCCGCGGCGAGCCTGTATTCCTACACCCAGTACATACTACTGCCTTCAAAGTCCGCCGTTCCTACGCCTCCACAAACGCCCTGTACATCGTCAGCCCCTCCGCCGCCGCCATTCGCACGCCGCAGCCCGCGCCGACAAACACCACATCCCCCTCCGCGACGTCCAGCGCGCCGTCGCCCCACGCGATCGTGCCGCGCCCCTCCGTGACGATCGCGATGCTCGGCCCGCGCAGCGGCTGGTGCGCCTCGGCCGCGCCGGCGGGCAGCGCCGCGCGGAGCACGGAGAACTCGGGGACGGGCGGGTTGTAGAGCGCCGTGTGCGGGGCCGAGTCGAACGACGCGGGGCGCACGAGGTGCCGCGACGCGTCCGCGGCGGCGTACGTGAGGCCCGCGACGAGGTTCGGGATGTCGCGCAGCTTCGGCGTGAGCCCCGCGCGGATGACGTTGTCCGACGTCGCCATGCACTCGACGATGTCTGCGCGGAGGACACGGCGTCAGCGCGCGCCGGCTCGAGCGCGCGGGGGGGACGTACCTCCAGAGACGTACGCGTGCGGCTCGCCCGCCGCGAGGAAGATGGCCTCTCCGGGCTCCATCTTCACGTAGTTCAGCATGAACGCGCAGAACACGCCGATGTCCCCCGGGAACTGCCCGTGCAGGCGCAGCACGAGGTCCTCCACGCCCCGCTCCGCCTCGTGCACGTCCCCGCGCTCGTACCGCTGCACGAGCGCCGCCAGCTGCGGCTGGAACGCCTCCGGCCCCGCCGTCATGACCGCGGAGAAGAGGTCGCGGAGCGCGGCCTTCTCGGTGGGGCCCGCGGGATCGGGCGACGCGGCGAGCGGGACGAAGTGCCCGACGATGGAAGCAGGGATGAGCGCGGCAAACTCGGGCGTGGACGAGAGGAAGGCGGCGATCTGCGGGAGGGGGAGGAAGCCGCACATCGCGGTGAACGGGGTCAGCGCAATCGCCATCTCCGGCTTGTGGTTCGCGTCTGTGAGCGGGGCGGGGCTCAGGGTGGCTGAGCAGAGTGTGCGCAGGCTCGAACGCACCCTTGTAGACGTCCGGCCGCTCCTTGTGCAGCTCCTCCGCCATCTTCTTGTCCGGGTGCGTCTGGATGCTCAGCGCCTTCTCGATGGCGAGCACCTTGAACAGGAACGGGAGGTTGCCCTCCGCCGCGCCCGCCTCCCTGAACCGCGCGAGGACGCGCTCGCCGACGAGCTCCGGGTGCGCCGCGAGGTGGTCCTTGAGGGTCTCGTCCGAGCCCGCCAGACGCGACGGCCCGCTGACATGTGTGCCCATCCACAGCTGCTCCCGTTAGTCCCAGCCCGCGAGATGCACGCTGATGCGCCCACCTCTGCGTACGGAGCGTTCTCGTCCAGCGTGAAACCGGGGATCTTCGACGCGGCTGCGTACTGCGCCACCTTGGAGGAGAGCCCTACCTTCCCCCAGTCGTACTTCTGAGTCGTTGGGACGATCTTGAACACTTTCGCCATAAGTGGAGGCGGGGACACGGTAGTAAAAGGGTATCAGTCGGGAGAGATGCGATATATGACCCTGGATGATGAGAGTCGGGAGCAAGTCGCGGACGACTCAGGAGTCGAGTTGAGTATAGATATGATCAACATGGCCGTCGATGACACGGTGGAGGCGATCGTCGAGGCATCATCCGGATTTGCTCCTCCCACGGCGGAGAGGATCAACGTGTCTCGGCGACGACTAGCGAGCGGCTCGAGGTTCCGCCGCCATCTCTCGACCAATCGCAGCTGTACGAATTTGGGGTGCCACTGGACCACGAATGTAGCTAGAACACTGAAATCGTTACATGAAGTGCTACAGTTACTCATTGACAGCAAGTACAACAACAGTTCTGATCTACAGTGAAGCCCAAGAACAAAAAACAGTAAGATGGGAAGGAAATACACTATCCGTCGCCGAATCTCTAGTCCGTCAAATCAAAGCAGCCGTTCCTTTTCGCGCACAGTGCGTATCCATATCTCACCTGGGCGACTGCACAAGAGAACAAGTCAGACGTCAACGCCACCGCGGCCGAGGCGACAATCAAGACATACCTCTTCTCGCGCAAGATCCTGAACACCGTCCTGCGCTCCTCGCGGGCTGCATCCCGACCGGGGTCCGCGCTCGCACCAAGTGCGCGCGGGGGAAACGCGCCCCTGCAGCGCGCTTGCAAATCCGCGACGCCCTCGTTCGTGCCCTCCGCCTCGACGACGACGGTCCCGTGCCAGCCGGGATCGACGAGCCAAGACCCGTTCGGCGACGGACCAGGCCCAGTGGAGTTCGGGAAGGGTATCTTGATAGATGTCGACCCAGGGGGTGGCCGGATCGTGAAGGACGACCTGTTGATCCAGCGGACGACGGTGTGTTGGCTGCCTTGTGGTCTGCGAAGAGGAGTGTTAGAACGATGTCGAGAATGAGGATCGATACGGATCTTACGTGTCGGTTCTGACCCTGTCTTGCAGGAGCTGCAAATTATGGTGGATCTCGTCCGCCCACGGCGATACGTCAATGTGGCAAATAGGGTTTCCATTCCCCATAGTCCGAATCACTCGATGGAAGTACGACGGTGGGAACGCAAGCGTCGGCAGGTACTGCGGAAGATCCCCTGTCCTCGAATACGTATAGTCGAGATCCTGCGAATTTCCAAATCAGCAAATACTCCACGCAGCGAGTGATAATTCACGGTGTTATGGAGGACCTTCGCCGAATCGTGCGACGGCGTGCGCCGATAAAGAGAATACATACCAGCAGATAGCTCCCGTCCCACACCATCCGCCCGACGTTCCCTTCGTCGCCAACCGCCGCGTCCCACACAACGTCCCCAGCGCGCAGGAGATGCAGAACCCCCGCCCTATACAGCTCCTTCTCGCACTCCTCCACGCTCTTGTCCGACAGCCACTCGCCCTCGGGCGACGGCACAAAGACCTGCAGCAGCGGCGCCCTGCGCAGCCGGAAGAGCGGCGAGCGGAAGCTGTGCGAGCCCGAGTCCGGGCGCGACATCGGAACGGCCGCGCCGTGTGCATACGAGGACGTGGGCGACGGCCCGCGGCTCGTGCTGCGCGAGACGTATCCGCGCGGGCCCGGCTGCACACTCTGGCTGCGGCCCCCGCGCTGTGGGCTGGCCGATGCGTGCGCCCCGTCGTTCGGCCGGTGCTCGGCGTCGGCCTCTGCCTGGGCGCGCAGGCGGAGGACGATGCGGGTGTACGCGCGGCAGGACGCCGCAAGCTCCTGCATCAGCTCGAACTGGGACTTGTCGCGGGCCTGCAGGTAGAAGGTCGCGAGCCGCGCGTACTGGTGCGTCGGCATCGACACGCCGCGCATGTACGCGTTCAGGTCCTGTCAGATAGCGTTAGGCTCCGCACAGCGCCAGCAAGACATACGAACGGTACGCGCCTCAAGCGAAAGCGTCAGGGGGTCCGGCTCGGCCCACGCCCACCGTGCATACCCCACCGTCCGCAGATACCTCTCTAGTACCATCTCGCACAGCTCTCTATCGCCCGCCAGCTTCTTCCGCACCTTCTTGCTCACAGCGGCGACAGCACACCAGTCATGGAACGACAAGTATGGCAGCACGCCCGCAAGCAGCCCCGGATGCACCAAATGCTTCGCGAGCGGATAGTACGTCGGCTCCCTCTCAACCACCTCTTCCCCCGCCGCGCTCTGGGGCTCGGGCTCCACAGGCAACGGCCTCGCCTTCTCCGGCCTCGCGCCCCTGCGCTGCGCCCTCGCACGCGCATACTCCTCCGGCGAGATGGGCGTTGGCGGCTGTACCGGTGGTGCAGCCTGGATTGCCCTCGGGACGTCGTCCCTGTCCTCGCGCTCCGCCTGGTTGCCAGACGCCGTCTGGCTAACCACCCGCGCGCGGGGTGGCGCCTCGTCCGCAGAGACGGGCGTCGGCGGCGTCGGTGGCGGCACGGCCGGCAGGGACGCCCGCCTGTGCCTGCTGTTCGTCCGCGCGCGCGTGGGCGGGCGCTCCTCCGCCGGCGGTGTCACAACGGGCGGGGTCGCAGCGGGGCTTGCGGCGGGCGGCGAGCGCGGGGCGCTGGGCGGGGACGGGAGGGGGCCGCAGGGCGCGTGAGGCGGGTCTTCGGCGCCGGTCCTCGGCGCGCCGGGCGTGGTGGCCACCGCCCTGTTCGCGAGCTTCTCGAGCTGGCGGCCGGTCAGCACCTTCACGCCGTCGCGCGAGTGGCGGTGGGGGCGCGCGTGCGCGGGGGGGCGGGGCGGCGCGCTCTGCGGCTGGAAGGGCGAGCCGAGCGGGGCGGGCGGGGGCGCGGCGGCGCGCATGGGTTGCGGGGGTGAGTGCGGGGGAGGCGAGGGCGACGAGGAAGCACTGGCATCTGCTGGAGACGGGGGCAAGGGCCTAGACCGGCGTGTGGACGTCCCAGGTGGGGGAGCTTCCATATGCACAGTCGCAGGCTTCCCATCCGCCTGGGCAGCCTCCGCATCGCGCTGGCGGTCGACGTGCCCCCTCGTCCTGCTCAGCTTCCGCTCCCGCGGGGTCTGCACATCGCCCGGGGGCTGCTGCAGCACCTGCGCCCTCGTCTGCTCCCCACCCGCCGCCTCCACGGGCCACGGCTGCGTCTGCGCATGCATCTGCAGCTGCCTCGTCGTCACCGGATACGCCGGCGCCTCCGCATGCTTCTCAGGCGGCAGCGGTGGAGACGGCGACTTGGGCGTCGGGTAGCCGTCTACGAACGCGCTGTTGAACCCGCTCTGCGCCTGGCGGGGCTCCTCGTCACCCGGGCCCACGCTAATCAGCGCACCGAGACCCGCCGCTGCGAGATCCGGCACATCCACGCCTACCTGGCCGTCCCCGGACACTATCCCAGGCGCATCAAAGTCCGCGGCGGTCATGGCTGCGAAGATCAACGGGCGGCCTTGCACCGGCCCTGCTTGGTGCCCACCGAGCGACGATTTTGCCTTCTGGTGCTGCTGGTACGGCTGGTGATCCTGTCGCTGAGGGATCTGCTGGAACTGTATGTGCTGCGAGCCCTGCTGCAGGTGCGGTTGCGACGAGTGCTGATGCTCGGGGTGCTGCGCGTACTGCGGTATCCGCGATGGCTGTTGGGTCTGCGGGTATCGGGAACCATCCGACATATGATGACGGCGCGCCGTCTCCGTCTGATGCTTCGACGATGGTGCCGACGCCGCGTTAGCCGCCTGAGTCTGTTCGAGCACGGGCCTGGGCGGGACCTTGGGCGACGCCGGCGCGGGTTTGTACCACGAGTGCCGCTCTGCGTCCGTTTTTGGTGGCCGACGGGACGAGTGTAGCATGGCTGTCGGCGAACCGGGGTCGGTTGATGAGGCTGAGCTCGAGGGCAAGTCGGGCGCGGACCAGCGCGGGCTTCTGCTCGGAGCGGTCGGCGGCTCGGGCCGTGCCTCGTGTGCGGGCAGGTTCTCAACAGACTTGACCGATTTGCGGGGCGACGAGCGCGGGCTCGACGCAAGAATCATCGACGAGCGGGGGGTGCGCGTGCCGTACTCGTCGCCAGAGGAGTCGTCTTCCAGGATCGCAGAGGCACGCCGCGGGGGGCTCTTGGGGCTCGGCGCGGAGGACGACGTGCGGCCGTGCTGTCATCATGGACACGATCGTCAGCGCATGATACAATAACTGCCGTCCACGCGCGAGCGAGCTGCCAAGCGTCCGAGACCTCGGCCGCGTTGTCCAGAACGAAATGAAAGCGTCCGAACATGAACGGCACAGCGTGGGAGTGCTTACTGGGTGCGAAGTCGAAGCATGCTGGTGGACGGGCATGCCGATTGCGGCGGCGCTCGAGGGCGAATCTGTGACGGTGGACAACTAGGACGACGGAAAGGTCAGCACATTTCCCTGTAATCAAGCAAGCAGACTCTCACCTGCGAATTTTCCGCGCCGGCGGATGCAGGTGGCGGGTCCGGGCCAAACGCGGCGAGGAGCGAGTACTTTTTGCGCTGCGCGCCGCCCGGCGTCGTGCGTTGATGCACGGGAGGCGCGCTCGCACTCGCAGCGGACGGCGCGTCGACGACGCGTGCGTCTTGTGTCGACTTTGGGCGCAAGCGGGTCGGCGTGTGGACGTGCGCGTGCGACGAGTTGGACGGCGGGGGCGTAGGGAGTGCCTGAGACGAAGGAGCAGCGGCAGGGGCGGGGTCCGAGTCTGTGGAGGACGTTGAGAGCTCTGGTGCAGGAGCGGGCCGGATGGAGGTGCGATTCCGCTTGGGGCTGGACGGCAAGGGCGACTCGGCGTGGACCTGCCCGGCGGGACGCGGAGACGGGGCATCTGCGGGGTTCGGACGCAACGACGTGCTCTCGCGCCATCTGATTTTGGAGGGAGCGGGTACAGAGACGCGGCCGTCCGTGCGCGACAGGCGGGCCTGGCCTGTCAGCGACAAAGGCTCGCGTTCGTCCGGTCTCTCCTTGGCCTGTTCTTTCCCAACAGAGCGCTCCGGCGCGCCTGCATGCGGGCCTGGCGCGACCTCGTGTCTGTGCGCGCTGTGTCGCTCAGTGCGCACCTTGTCCGGGGAGACGTGGGAGGGGCGTGCGGCGATGGGCTTTGCCTGGAGGGACATGGGCCCGGACACGGCGGGCTTCGAGGGCGAGGTCGGCTCGCCCCGTTGCGCTGTCGCAAATCGCGCGTAGAGAGGCGTCTCGACGGACGCGGCGGGTGCTGCATCGCGTGGAGCGGGGACGTCGGCGGCGCGGAGAGTCGCAGAGACGTCGACGGACGACCTCTTGCGGCGGAGTCTCAGCATGGTATAGTCGGAAAATTACAGCAAGCTGGTTGATTTATGGCGGGATTAACGCGGGAAGCTAGATGACAGGAAGAAGGGATGCGCTGCGGGCTCGATCGGGCGAGAGCATATGCGGCGGGAGTTGCTAGTGAGACAGCATCGATGTGCGAGATGGGCACGACGGCGATGGTCGGAAGGCGGGGTGATAGAAGACGTTGCTGAAAGAGAATAAGCAACTTGGATGGAGCGCCAGGGGAGACTCGAGCGCGCACTCTGTCCACCGTGTCCTATTCTTGGCGCTGTTCGAGCGACTTCGACGGTGCTTGTCTGTCTGCTTCACCTGGCGGATTCGTGCATGCGCACGGCGGCGGCGTCGACGGCCGATCTGGAGCACATCCCACATCCCGGGTGCTGGAGACGTAGACAGCGGCGGGAGCGGTGGCAGATAGCAGTGATCTCATCGCCCCAGTTGTTCATCGAGTTGCCTTTGAGATCGCGGATGGGCGCTTATGTGATCCGTGCCTGGGCCGGCGCCATGTGATTGGCTGAACGTCGCCGACGCTCGAGGCGGCAGTGCACTGCAAGCAACCTCAAGCAACCCAAGTGAACCAAGTATTAGAGAGTATCAGCCACAATATTATTATTGGTGGCAACAAGTTGAAACAAGCAAGGATTAAAGTTAGCCTAAGTTAGCCCAAAAAGTTACTTTCTCGGGACTCCGCCGAGACTCGACACGGAACAGCTATTGAATATTGAAGGCTCACTCAAGACTAGTCAACTTATCACGGGTCTAAATATATTGAAAAGCACGTATTCTCGCACTCTACAACAATGTAGAAATAGAAAATTAACATTCTCAGTTTTGAGGTTTTCGACATAAAGTGACGGTCTCAGCCACAGAAACTTGGAGGCCGTGAGAAACTCCGCTCTCGGCGGAGCTACGTTGGAGTACGTCTGCGAAGTTCCTGCGCGACTCTGCACCTCCAACTATGTCGGACTTCCTGAGAAAGCACCCTTTTCCGTGGTTCTTCTCCGCAGCGGTGTCTCGAGCTCTAGACGGTGCTGGAATACCCCATATCCTGTGGGGTGACCATATCGACAACTTATACGGTGCCCCCATATGTCCAGCTGTGCGCCACACATTCCATGCGAACATGCGACTAAACGTGATCATCATGCAGTTCCCAGCAGCTTTGCGCGTTTGTCGTTCAGGAAGTCCAGCTGAAGGATGCAGAGGCCGTCGCTGACAGGCTCGGACTTGAGAGCATGCGCTGCTCCCTGTGTCTGGGAGAGACAGCGATGCATTTCCTCCGGCCCCACGTGCCCGACAGCGAGCACTGGTTCATCAAAGAGGAGATGAGCCTCGCATTCGTCTCCTCGAATGAATGCGACTTCCTCGACCTTCTGCCGCTCATCGACGCCCACCCCAACCCGCTCGAACTGTCCCTCCGTCGCGCCGCTGTATTCCTGTCAGACACCGGGCAGTCGGCGCGGAGACCCTTTGCGCAGACATACAGTCCCTCCGACCCTTCCGTGCACGTCGTGCGCTTCTTGACAGCACCGAGTCTGCTGAAGATCCTAACTCTCTTGACGGTCAGCCAGCGGGCCACCGGTGGGCTCGGTATGCCTTGGATGATGCTGTTGGATCGGATCTACATGTATATGCAGGACATGGAAGTGGACGGCAAACCTTTAATGGAGACGATTGAAGACCCAGGCTTGGCTCGGATGTCCCAGATGATGATGCGTGCCGAACTGAAGGGATACACTAGGGAACAGATGGCTCGCGCGGCCATCAAATTGTCGAGATATGATCTCAAGGTATGTCATGACTAATTCACGCGATTTCTACTGACTCGAGGAAACAGCGTCTGCTATGATTGCAGAGGAACTGTTGCAAGTCAATATTTAATTTGTTATGTCGGCCGAATGATCGTCTCACGATACGTTTTCCAGGCATCTTTCGTAGACGTTCCACGAATTCTCATATACTCAGACGTTCACGCGATATATCTACATGATCTCCCGTCGGTATGTCAGCCATGTTGTAGTCCTACTTTCCACTCTTGCCGCGTATTGAGCTATTAGTGTGTAATAAATTCGTAAGCCAGCATGATCCCGGTGCATGCGACACTAGGTCACGGTCGACCAATACTTCAATGCTCGAGACGGACGCCGATGCTCCGCTCTTGTGAGGTAGAAGCGAGAAGATGGGTTGCAGTACATCGCAGTGTGATCTCGTTGCGCAACCTGAAGACTGCTGCAGAAGTACGTCGGCGCGTTCCCTCAAGAGTCTGGTGAAGGGATTTTTGAAAGATAATCACCCGACCCTATCATTGCGAAGCATTCTACTCAACGGATGTCCTGATGTAGAGTTTCAGTATGCCCGAACGCTAGAGCAGTTGCCGATCCGTCAAGTTCAATTTGAAGTGAGCCACGTCACAGTTGATTAAGGCCAGTTACACGTGCCGTCATGTCATAATGAAAGAGACATGACCCCCCGTAGAAGTGCTTGTGGCACAACGTACAAGAAGTGATATGCATGAAGCTGATAGCGATTTCTCTCTACTCAGGACTGTATTTTACTACTAGAAATCGTCAAAGTGGGAACAATAAATGTCACGTTTCGTACAGCTCGTGCCTAGTCAAAATGTACGTATCTCGTTGTATATCTGATAATTCACACCATGAAGTTATATACATCACACCTCGACCACCTTATCGGAGTGCTCCTTGCTCCTCCCCTCGACACGTCACGTGCATGTACACATATTAGGTTCTGGTGGCTGACAGTACCGTGACACTCACTGCGTTTTTGCCAAAGTAGGGGGTTCCCAAGACGTTGCTTCTACAAAGCATAAAACATGTAGAAGGGAATGTATGGAATGTAGATAGGTCCCTAATACTGTCGAGATGAAGCCTAGCAGCGATGTCGCGGGATTTTCCTCCACGTTTGGTATCGGGCGCCCGATACACTTGGTATGGTCTGTATAAGGCAATGTCGAACGCCTTCCGATACACTAATGTATCGGAAGCCCCTTCTACAATTCCTACATGTCTGTAGGACTTGCTTTAGACATTTCAGACTCTTTGTGTTCGGGACTTCATTTTCACTCTGGTACTTATGGGTATTCAGGCGCACTCTCT